>LBNU01004650.1:4055-42646 GCA_014162995.1 Artemisia annua | reverse complement strand
TTTAGCCTAATAACACCATCTATAACTATGTAAAAGAAAGTGCCATCTATCTTGACGTCTTTGCGTGTTATATTCAAACAATGATATAATATAGGTTTTATTCAGTTTTGTTTCTATTTTGAACAATTAAAAGATGTGAAACATGGCCCCATTAACCATATTTCGCCTCTTTACATTGAACCATGCATCATGAAATTATTTCAAATAAAAGATGAACAACCAAGTTAAGGAAATGGAGGAAATTTGCTTTCTCTTTTCCTTTTGCTTTTTATTGTAATCAATTGATTTGAATTGAATTGAATTGTAGGGAAAGATGCTTTACTTCATTATGTCATCAAACTAAACTATGCTTTGTGACTCAAATTATTACAATAAACATGGTCCCTCATTCATCTATCATTGTTGCTTGACAATGCTAGTTACCTTAAGCATGAAATTAAGGTGATAAATTCTCTATATTATTCTGCTAAAAAGCATTTCTTCATATTGTTCGTAAACAGGTCGATTAATGTTGTATGTATTATAAGTATATTGCGTTAGTCATCTAAACAATATATTATATGTATTATAAGTATATTGCGTTAGTTAATCATTTTTCTAGAGGAATCTTTCTAATTATCTATTAAATGAATCTAAGACTAGATTTTTGTTTAGTATTCTTTTACCTTTTAGTTTTCTTTTGTTTATAAATCTTTTAGAGTTCCATTATGCATTAAGTCTCAATAAGAAAGAGTGAAAGACTTTGATAAGAACTCATATAAGAGCAACAGGTGCCCCGAAGCCATAAGTTCGTGTTTTAGAGAAAAAATGTTGTCATATTAACACTTTTTCTTTATAATTTAAAACCTATAACTCAGCAAAAAAACACCCTCATTCTAGGACTGATGTTATAGGAAACTCATAGACCCTATAGTTATTTTTTTTAATTTATTTTTTTTATATATTTTTTAATTCAATAAAACAACACACTAATTAAAATTCTAATTACATTAATCAAAAAAATACACAAACTAAAAAAAGACATAAAATAGGGCATTTGCATATATATCCCTCCAAAGATGCGAAATTGAATATATATATCCTTTGCATGCATAAAAACTATTGTATCATGTGCATCAAAAACTTGTACCAAAGATATATATGCAATTCCCCTAAAATAAAAACAAGACAAAAAAATAAAGTACATAAACTAAACTAGTTTTAGAGATAATATTTGGCCCATATTTCTTTCTTGGCCTTCTCGATAATAGCCTTGTCCACCGAATATATCCCTTCAGTGTTGACTGCAAGTGTCCTCAAATCCTCGTTCCGTGTTTAAGATTTGAGAAATTCAACTCTCGCCTTAGTCTTGCGGCTCATTTGTTGCAACTTTGCCTCACGGTCTAAAACGAATTTTTGTTGCATCCTTTCATGAAACATTTCTTGTGAACCAGAAGTGACGGACGAGTTTGAAAATCGTTGACTTTTAGACTTTTGTTCTTTATCATATGGACGTGGCAAACATCATCTCCAAAAAGCTCAGGTTCTACTACGATTTGCCGTCCTTGGATTCTTATTATTTGTGTCGAATCAGGATTTTGCCATTTGTGTTTGTCTTTCAAAAAACCCCAAGTTTTCTTGCGAGCAAAATTTCTCTCCTCACTGTTATGATACAAAATTTCAACCCGCGTCATCAAACCTTCATTATTTTCGCCGCTAAGCCTCGAAGTTTTTTCGACAAACGAGTTAAACTTCCTGTCTTCTCGATTCATCGGAGTCCACTTTTCGTTCAACATGTTCATGGAAGGCTCTTTGTAACCATTATTCTTGGCTTGTTCATTGTATTCACTGAGAACTTTATACTAAAAAGTATCCTTGTTTTGGTCGGAGCCGACATCGGATCGTCAGATACATGTATGTAACATTCCACCAAAATTAACTCTTTGTTTTTACTCCAAAGTTTACGGCATACATTTGTTTTCTTTTCCTAAGGTTTCTCGGCTTTATCTTTACCTTTGCTACGTTTTTTGGGTGAAGAAGGCCCTGCAGTTTCTGATTGTTGGGGCTGTGGGGATTGTTCTTGGAAAAATTGGGGTTGGTATAGTGGTTAGGTTTGTTGGAATTGTTCTTGGAAAATTTGGGTCTGTTGGAATTGTTATCATAGTTGAAATTGCTCGGGTGCAAATTGGTTGGCAAACGGGTTAAGGTTGGGAAATTGGTTTAGGATTTGGTTATGACGAGCCGGATGGTGAAAATTGGGTGGCATATGAGTTTATTAATCCATTAATCAGGATTCATTTTTGTGAGTTTAGAGGTAGAAATAATATAAGTATTGTTGAGTTTAGAGGTGAAAATGATGGTAAAAGCGTGTGTAAAAATTAGACTATTTAATAAGTATTTATAGGATTTTTAAAGGGTAAAAAATTAGAAAAAAAATGGGTATTACAGAAAAGGGCTACCTCAACATCCAATTTTTATCCTTTACATAATGTATAAATTTGAGAATAAAAAGTATAATCTCGGCTGGCAGGACATCGCTAGAACCTATTGCGCGACTTGCAATGTCGAGTTCGCGCTATAGGTTGACGTTTTCGGTCTGCGCGACCCTTTCTAGCCACCCACATCGGATGATCTAAGGATTAAATATATATCACCTGGTGTTATTATTACACGTACATCATCTCTTCTATTGTCTTTGCATTTCTTAATTTTTTTATATTTACAGCGTTTAGTATCTCTAACGTATATAAAGAGAAAAAAACATTTTGCTTACTCTCGAAATGAGAATATTATTTTACGATTATACCCTTTCACAATTTAAATTTGAAACTACAACTATTACCGCTATAAACTTACGCTGCCGTACACGAGTTTTCTGCTAGTTTAATTAAAATTTTTAATTATGTAGAAGCCCTACTAATTAAAGGGTTAGTTTTAATCAAAAGTTTTAATCATGCAGAAGCCCTACTAATTAAAGCGTTAGTGCAAAATGTTCCATTCACATAATTTAGACATATTTTCCATTCTAGAAGCCAGATGTGGCGAATTCACAAGACAATCCCATGCAGCTGATTCAATAGTTAATAAAATATTTGAGTGGATTTCGACTATAAATTATAGCAACTTTCTCTAATTTATTTTAATAAGTTTGAAAATATATATATCATAGATTGCGACATTTACACTTTAATAAATCAAAGGTATCAGCTCTGAAATAGGCCATGAAGGATTTCTACTCAGCAACTTTTTGAAGTATTAAAAACGATTTCCACTCTAAACAAAAACAAAATTAGGTTTAATATGACAATTGAAGTCTCACTAAAGCCAACAATGAAAAGAAAAAGAAATGAAAGTGCAGTTGCCCAAGAAAGAAAGAAAAGCATAGCTTTAAAGACAACAAAGAAAAGGTCAAAAGTCTTCGTATGAATATTACCAAGCTTTTTACATTTTTATTTACTAATTTATTCAACAAGGATAACTTGCTAAGGATGTATTCCCCTATTTTTGAATTACCTATGTGTTCTCTTTCTAATATTTAGCAAAATAGGTGGCTTTGTCTTTACAAGTTATATAATGACACGACCTTAAGCTTGTTCACATCTTACCCATAACCCATTTTAAAACTTGTAATAATGTCTATAAAGACTTTATATATATGTTTCGACATCTATAACTTTGATTAAGAAATTAGTATACTTTATTTTTTTCTGATAACAATAATATAAAACAAATATATTTTCATAATTTGATACCAAACCAAACAAAGAACTTTTACAACATTCCAAAATGCTTTATTTCCGACCGTAGTCCTTAAGTAACCCTCATTTAAATTCTTGTCCTCATAAACACACAAACAAAAGTGTAGTAAAAAACACACTCACACGTGAACAAGTTTTCACACATCATCCGATCATGGCGTCTCCGCCGTCCGCCTCCTCGTTCGTCCTCTTCCTCCTCCTCGTCCATGCCGCCACCGTCGCCCGTAAGTCACTCTAACAAAGTTGCTACACATTTCCGCTTTTTTACTTTTTAATTTTTAAAACTGTTTAAAAAGATGCACTAGGTATATAGTTTTAGGTCTATCTATCATTGCTCAGTTTAACGCGTGTCATTTAATATGTGTTTGTGTGTGTGTCAGGATCACAATCCTACGTGGGAGTAAACTACGGCCTGGTGGCGGACAATCTTCCGCCACCATCTGCCACTGCAAAGCTACTCCAATCCACCTCAATTGGCAAAGTCCGTCTCTACAACGCGGACCCTGCCATCATAAAATCCCTAGCCAACACCAACATAGGTATCACCATAGGAGCAGCGAATGCTGACATCCCAGCATTCGCGTCCGATGTAAACTCTGCTAAAAGCTGGATCACTGCCAACGTGCTAGCCTACCCATCAAGCAAAATCATCCTTATTAACGTAGGCAACGAGGTTTTACAATACGGAACACCCGAACTAAAGGCACAACTATTGCCTGCAATGCAAAATATGCAGACTGCTATTAATGATGCTTCCTTGGGTGGAAAGATTAAGGTTTCGACTGTGCATTCGATGTCTGTGTTGGGGAGTTCGGAGCCACCTTCAGCGGGTAGATTTGATCCGAGCGTTGTTGATTTGTTGAAGGGGCTGTTGGAGTTTAATAAGGCGAATGATTCGCCTTTTATGATTAATCCTTACCCGTTTTTCGCGTACCAAGATGATCCGAGGCCGGATACTTTGGCGTTTTGTTTGTTTCAACCGAATGCGGGTCGGCCTGATTCTGGGACGAATATCAAGTATACAAACATGTTTGATGCTCAGGTAAGTTGTTACTATTTTACAAAATGATTAGAGTACAAAAGATTTAATCTATTAAACATAGCTTTTTACTAAAGTAAATTGTTATTTCATGAAATGGTTTAAAGTACAAAAAATTTAATTATTCTAATCTTGTGAACATAGAGCTTTAGCAATTTTATATGATAAAGAGGTTGCAACTTATTTCAAATGGTTTGTTTTAGAAATCTTAACCGTTACATGTTTAATGTTGGCCAATTATTCACCGCAATATGTGCCACGTAATTAGCACACAACTTGCATAATCACATGTGTGCAGTACAAGGAGTGATGCACGTTTTTGTTGTTAACTCTGTTTTAAAACTAAAAATATGAAACCCTCTGTTTTAATATATGTTTGTATCGTTATCGTTATTATATAAGCTTGTCGAAAAGAAACGCCACGAATCTTTTTTCCCATTGAAGTGTGTTTACTTGTGTACAAGGTTTCATGTTATTAAACATGGTTTACTTGTGTACAAGTTCAGAATTTTGTTTTTCTGAGTGTTCGTAACTAGTTTACTTATTAAATATGGTTTGCAACCTTTTTACATTAAACATAAGTTTAAACACATACAACAAATGTACTATCGGCATTACATTCATGTTTAGGCTGTGGAAGAGTATATAATTTTTGTAACATTATTGTGTCATAAGTTTTTTAAAATTTTGGTTTCTTACAAAAGTATTTGAGTTGTTATTATTAGTCAAATAATTTTATTAACTACTCCGTATTTGTTTGGTCAAACGTGGTATTTACGTTGGTCTTAAACCCAACTAGTACGAATACTTATGAAATGTAATTCTGGACCACTTCAATAATGCCACAAGTATTCAATATCTTATAGGTTATACGCCTCAATTTGAATTGTATACTACAAGCACTTTTCTGTTTAACACTTCTATGCTCAGAAAATAAAACAACTTACTCTAACTTACTAAAGTATTGTATTTACTTAGTTCCGGTTTAGCAAATCTATGTACCTTAGATGTTACTCGTGTATAAACCTAGACACTAAAATGAGCCGGTATGGATTGATGACAAGTAGGTGGATGCAGTAAGATCAGCATTGAACGCCATGTCCTTTAATGATGTCGAGATTGTGGTTGCGGAGACAGGTTGGCCATACAACGGCGGGCCCGAAGAATTTGGTGCAACGGTGGAGAATGCTAAGGCTTACAATGGAAACTTGATTGCTCATCTTAGGTCCGGGGTTGGAACTCCATTGATGCCCGGTAAATCCATTGACACATATCTATTTGCATTATATGACGAGGATTTGAAGCCGGGCAAGATTTCAGAAAAGTCATTTGGCATCTATAAAACAGACTTGACGCCAATATATGATCTTGGACTCTCAAGGAATAGTCAGGTAAGCTTACAACGCAACAATTAAGCTGAAGTTACACACTGACATTTTCCAACAAACATTAAACTTACAAGTGCGGGACAACTTACATATCTATTAGTCTAAACAATTTGACAAACATATACACGTTTTTCTTATGCCATGAAATGAAGAAGTATACAAATTGTATATTTTTTTGTAGTGACATTGTAAAACTTTGTTGCACGTTGTTTATTGCTTATACCAAATGTTTAACTTGTAATACAAAATTTCTGTTTAGGGTGGTCTTGCTAATGCACCAACTCCCACCTTAAGTCCACCGGCAGATGTTCCTGCTAATACTACCGGCGGTGCAACTACACTTCCAACCAACTCTTCAACGACAACAACTCCAAGTTCTACTGCTCCCGGCCGTGACTCTCCTAGTGCTAAGGTCAATGCATCTAAAAATGCAGCTAGCTTGTATAACATGGATATTAGTTTTGTTGTTATCCTTTTCTTAGCCATAGCTTCGTTGATGTAGATTAGTCGTATGAGATTTCATGACTTTAATGTTTTTCACGTCTGCAATTGTGTTTGTGTAATAGAAATCTGCAATGTTAAATATTATGGTATGAATTTTGTTGGTATAATCATGTTAACACTTCCTTTTGGAGAATCTTGTATTGTATACCCACACATTTACACTCACGTTCTTATATGCTAGCTAGGGATATTAACTCGATACTCCTTTTGGCACAAGTCGTCTTCAATTTGTTGTGAAGGTCTTTCTATTTTAGTAATTGCATTGCATCAGATTTCAAAGTACACTAAAGTTTGCTTCTGCTGCTCAAACGCAAATAATGGGTCAAAATCAAAAGTTCTACAAACACAATATGGGTCAAAAAGAGTGTGTCAAAAACAAAATTTAGTCTAACTTCTCTTTATTAAACCTTTTTGTCTTTCACGTGTAATTATAAGTGATTTAAAGGTTGAACATGATGCAGATAACCTGGTCACCTTGCGTTATGCGCCTCCCATGTGATCGATTTTATTTTGCAACTTGTCTGTTATGTAGACCACAAATCAGAGAAATGATGGAAGCTTTTATCAAGCATATATTTCGTGGTATCATTTTCTAGCAGTTTAAGGTCTTAATTAAGTTACATATGGCTCTTACTCGTCAAAATCTATGAATCCTATTAAAAATAAATGATGCTTGTGTTTAACATTGGTTCGGATTTGCTCATTTTAGCCTCAGAAAAGGCCTTGTCCAGGAGAACATGCAATGTTCTTTAAACACTCATCAATGGGCTTGTCTATTGGGCTTTGTTTCATATTTTGAGGACGTCTGTTTTGAAAAGTTATGGGAAAACCTAAATATTAGTTTCATGCTTAAATTAATGTGAGTTTTGTTTGTTTGTTTTTATTATTATTTTTTTTTTTGGACGAACTGTTTTATAAACGATATGAAAATCAAATATGTTTAATCATAAAGTTAGTCATACATGTTTAGACAAGAACTAAGTCACATATTTAATCCATCTAATCATTTCTCAGTTATTTTTATTTAACGGACTTCCGTATTTATTAAAAACTTTGAATAACTTTATAAACTCATTTGTAATGATGTTTACAAATTTAAGCTTGTAGCTAATATAAATTCATAGGTTCAAGTTTATCTGGATAAGTTTATAATCCATAAATATTGAGTTAATTGTATATTAGTAAAATTACTAGGTTTTGAACCCGCGCGTTGCCGCGGGGTTTTTGTATACGCAAGTTAGCACAAAAAAAGAGGGACGAATACAGAGTGATCGAAAAATTCCATTTATTACAAAATGAACCGTTCAATTCCAATTTCCTGACATGCTAGTTTAAAAAAAATAAGTTTCTGTACTGAGTGCCTTCCAAGAAAAACATTTGTTCAACTCTTTGGTGCTAGTCTTGGCAGCTGCATTGCAAAAGAACATATAAATTTGAATCTAACCGAAACTGGCCTTTTGCATGACAAACTGGTATTCTTGAATTTACTGGTTATTAGGCGTTGTCTTGAACGTTTGTTCCACCCTTTGGTGCTAGTCTTGGCAGCTGCATTGCAAAAGAAC
This sequence comes from Artemisia annua, assembly GCA_014162995.1. NCBI lineage: Eukaryota > Viridiplantae > Streptophyta > Magnoliopsida > Asterales > Asteraceae > Artemisia > Artemisia annua. Next base: position 34,416 of record LBNU01004650.1, on the reverse strand, counting down.
ACATAAATTCGAATGTTAAAGAAAAAAGTTTCTTAACTGAGATTGGTTTTTTGTATGACAAACTTCCACTCCTTCTGAATTTACGGGTTATTAGGCGTTGTTTTTTATAGCTGATTTAGTTGGCTAATACATATAGTCAGTTTTGCTATTTAGGTACAATGAAGGCAAGTAATCGATTTTGTATAATCAATCAAGAGTATCCTATTTATTTAATAATTAAAAAGCAATTCGAGACCAAATTTAGCAAGAACTACTTATCTAATTATTTGTAAATTTACATCTAAACACTATAATACTAACTGGAATGCCTTAAGGTCAAGAATGTATTTTTTTAAATTTAGCACAGATTCAAACTTGAAGTCTATATATGTAGAATATGTTTTTGGCAATTTAATTTTTAGGTGTTAATATGATAAATAGAATTAGGGGAGTGGAGGTTTCCATAAATAGAATTAGGTGGGTAGAGGTTTCATGAATCAAATACAACAATGGCAAACAACCATACCTTGAAGTAAACACCTCACATTATGGCTAATGTCCCTCGGCGGTTTGCCGTTGATCTCCCAAGGAGTTTGTTCCAGATCGTCTCTATGTCCGTCTCTATGCCCTGCTTATGTGACGTGTTTTAGTGTTTCTTATTCAAACTAATTATCCATATGAAAGTATGAAAGGCATATGTACTGCATACTTAACCTTAAACTTTTTTTAAGCAACTGGTAAATCACGTGCTGAGAGGTAAGCCGTTGCAAAAGCAATAGTAGCGAATAGCGTTGTCGCAAATCATCGAGGCATTTTTTTCTCATTGCAGCATTCGCAAATGGCCAGCCCTTGCCAGACGCTCCTTTACTGCTGCTATTTTGCAGCTGGGCAAAAAGTCTTTTAAAAGCAGTCATAATATTTTACTTGTAATAGTCCCATTAGCACCTTTATTATCAACATTTAAGAAAGTGATTGATGAGCTATATAAGCTGGCTGCAAAAGCAATCCGATCAGGATGACTTCCTACCTGAAAAGAATGGGAACACATTATTATACATGTAGGTGAACGTGTTCAGTTGTAATGAGTGAATTCAAACCTATGACCTCGAGGCTCCCATCCGAGGTCGGTTTAGCACTATCAGACCACTTTTAAGTAACGCGAAACCTAAGCTTTAATAGGTTGTGACCATGGTTTTGAATAATTATGTCCCTTCATGACGCGCCTTACAACATGAACTTTTTTTTTCATAAAATTTCTTACTTTTCATCAAGTTATAAGTAAACCTTATAATTTTTTTTAATGTCCGCACCTTTTCTAGCTTATGCCATTTTTTTCTTTCTTTTGACCAAGAAATTGTGTATCTTAATCTCAAAAAAATCAAAAGTGACTCAAAGTGTATTTTGGGTCCATAACTCCATATAAACTCCTAAAGCGTTACAATGTATATATAAAGAACAAATTAAACTACCATACCTGGTGCAAGATTCAGTCTATGACAACATGAGCATCTCACACTTGTAGCAACACGTGACACATTAGCAGTGTCCTGCAACCTCCACAAATTAGGTAATCCAGTTACATACCTGAAAGGTTTTGACTGAGACAATCAAAGATGGTGGAGCTTTTGTTGTATGTGATTATACACAGTTCTACTTATCTGATATCAAAGTTTACATGGTTCTAACAGGTTTAAGGTTAGATGGATGATGGTAAAAAGTAGTAATTCAGTTCACCTTTATGAACATTAATAAAGAAGCATTACTAACCTGCTTACAGAAACGGATTATACCTTACAAAAATAACACACTTAAAAACAGCTGATCTGTTCAAAATAAGCAATCCCAAACACTCTCTTAAGCTGATAAATAATCTTAAGTATACGGATACAACTGTTTATTTACCTGGTTTTCTAATCTATATCTAAATATTTAAATGTTAAGAGTTAATGTTGAATATTAAACATTTTGTTAGAAATTGTATCCAAGTATTCCTACATCAAACAAATCATTCAATTTAATCATCATGTATATTATCTCAACTGTTTCTAGGAGTTCAGATCATCAGATATGTAGAAAAGTCTTTCTATTAAAGAACAAAAAAATAATTTTCCTATCTTAAGAGGGGAAATGATCTTGATCGCAAGAAAATAAGCAACTCGTTCGGCTAATGAATTATCTTACAGTGACACGTCGACACAGCTGTGGAAACTCTTCCCATAAGAGAGTCAATGGCCGTTCCTGAAATTCCTTTCTCAGCCGGTGCTTGAACGTAGACGGGTGAGACCTTAAGGAGAATCATGGAAAGCTCAGCTGATTGTTGGGTTGGGTATTGTAATGTAGAGTTTGAGTAGACACCATGTGTCATAGTGGACCCGAGAAGACGAAGCCTCTACGAAACACTTGGCCATTCCACGATCAGCAGTTGTCGCTAAAAAATAAACATACGTAAGATTAGAGTCTAGCACAAAGTATAATGAAAGGTGACAAAGAATAAAGAATAGCCATCACCAGTTCTTGTGAATTGTCGAAGGTGACAAAGGGTGCTTCGCTTCGTTTTTGGTACAATGAAACCTACGAACATGCAACATGTAAAAGTTAGATTTCTAATTCGAAGCACTTACATGGATTTGCTTATATACCCTGCTTATGGGCTTATATAAATTTGGAAAATCTGATAACATCACTTTTTATATAGCTTATGAGATTTATCAAATTGAGCTTATGTACTTAAATAAGCCATAAGTTGGTAAGCTTATGAAATTAAATCAGGCATAAGCTCAACTTAATAAGCTATACAAAAAATGAGTTTAGCCAGGGGTCATTAAGAGATATTTATTTTACTATTCTTAAAACTCCATACATCTACCTGGATCACTGCATCAGGGGTCATAATGATATTAAATTTACTAATTTCTGGTCGACTCGAGGAGGAGGAAGCTGTTGGGGTTTGTGATGCAAAAAATACCGTTTGAAGTGTTCGTAGCTCTCTCCTGGCCACTCTTCACCTCCAGCCACATTCAGTATACAAAGGAACCTTCTGAAGAATCTTATAGCAGGAATGTGCTTCGTAGCAACGCTGGTGAGCCTGATGCAATATAAAAAAAAAATTATAATTCATATATATGTAAATATTAATCTATTACCATGCTCTTAATCGAACCTGTATACAAATTGCAGGCTTACTTGAATTGTGGCGTCTAAATTTATCGGGAGCAGTCATTGCTCCCAAACACGTTTGCACCTCCCCATTTATAAAAAAACATTCCAGGTAAACTTTATAGTCACCTACATGTGTTCAAGAAGAGATATTTAATCACAATATATAAACTAAAAGCTATAAAGACAATAGTATTATAGGAATAAATGAGAATGAAACTTGTGAAGTTGATATAAAACAAACTATGTATACTATAACTAACTGTTGCAACATACTTTTAGCAACAACAACAACCCATTAGTCTTTAGTCACAGATTATGACATTCACATTTATATTTATAGCAATAGGAGATAGCAAATACATTAACTGTTATGTAAAACACAGTCACTGAAACAACCTGTTGTTTACATCTATGAGTATCACATACCTTGTAAAAAGCACAAATGCAATCACTTTTTAAGAAGATATAACAATACTAATAAAGCCCCCATTTAGACCAATAACCTAGCCTACCAATTTTATCATCTGTAGTTGATACCCCCGAACCTCAAACAAAAATAACTATTTATATGTGGTGTCAAAGAAGAAATGACCCTTTTTTAGTTAATCGCAAACACCTATTACTGAACAATATATATCACACGAAATCGTAGTTGTAAACATATTAATTTCAAGAATACATACCATGACATAATACTCAGAAGGTCAAGACCAGCATATTGGACATGATCGACCAATAGAAAGCCCGATTAACAACCTAACCACTCCGTAATAAAAAATTTTGAATGGCGTTTATCCATGGGTTTTAGTATATAGTATAATATGTCTTAAAAAATGTAATAAGTAGAAAACCGTATACAAATAAGCAATGGCAATCTATATAATATCCCACACATGCCCTAATTTAGCACCAAATATATCTATTAAATTATGCACTATCAGAAATGAAAAAAAAAAGAAAAAAGAAAAAAACTTACAGCAGTTGGAAGAACCAATGAACATAGAACCCACAACCATAAACCGCTCATCACCCCATCCCGTCCTTAGTTTTTTTTCCCGCAAGGTCTTAAGCTGCATAACGTACAAAGATTATAACAACGAAAAAGATATATAATACTATCAAGAAAACCGGAACAATTAAACCTAAATCTTGCTATTCTAATGATCAACATTGTACTTACTCAAAAATGTATTTGCAGTTTTGGATGGATGTTAGAAGAGGGTGTTTGGTTGCTAACATGGGTTGTATGGATAGTTACTGAAAGGGAGTGTTTGGTTGTTACTGTAAGGGTTCTAACTGGGTGACTGAAATAAATAACGTCCGCACAGGCCCTTAAAGACTTTTCTTTCCGAACAACCCCTGAAACAACATCTGCCCAAACAACCCCTATTTTATTTGTTACCTAAAGTTACGTTTTTTAGGTGAAAGGTAATTCAAAACTGAAGTATCATCATCATGTTAAGTTTTTTTATTCGTCTGTGGCATACTACAAAAATGTTTATCGAAATTTTGATTTTAAAAGATGTTTTGCTTACTGAAATTTTGCGGCAAACCTATAAAACAATAGTTTCAATTATATAGACATTAACAATCAACGAAACCACGAACTGAACAAAACATCCAAAATATAGTATTTGGATTTTGTTAATCTGCTTTAAGGTAAAAAATTTACTTGTATCATGCTTTAGTTTCAATGTATAGCATGAAATTTGATTGTGAAATAGTGTATGTTAAAAGCTTGATTTAAGGATAAAAATTTAGTAGGTTTCGTGTTGCTAGCAATAGAAGTCAGAGTCAGCGGGACAAACCTGTATTGTGTGCGCAGATTTTAGATTACCCCATGGCTGCTGCAAAGTAGCAAGTTTCTACAAAGTTACCCCAAAGCTGTGCAGATCTGACTTCTCACCTGAAGGTTTATCACAAAGAAGTTCTAGTGCCATCCATTGGGACAACTCTTACTTCAAGTGAAGAGGATGATACATGATCATAAGATGATCTCATGGTTACCAGGTTAAATACCAATAGATAGAATTATCTACTCAACTTATGCAAGCTCATGTGGAGTAGTCAAGGCCACCATTTATCAGACTTTTGCCATTAATTTGATCTCTTTACCAATCTCACCAACCTTCATTATTTCACTAACCCATTTCATCATTTTAAAGCAGTAAGCACCATCCGTTAGCTCGTAAATCATATAAGCTCGTAAGCTTATGAACTTAAATCAAGCATAAGCTCAACTTAATAAGATACACAAAAAGTGAGTGTATCAATTTTTCCAAATTCAAATAACTCATAAACCATGTAAATAAGAAATTCCAAACGCCGCCTAATAAGCATGTCTTACATCAGCATGTCTAACATTTATTATTCACAAATTAGACAGAGGCCTCGTATTACTTTTCATGAATGATGTTTAGATATAATAAAACAAATGGCATTTCTTAATCACTCATTTCAAAATCCCGCGCACTGAATGCACAGCAGATCAGATGCACATACCAAAGCAATCGCAAAAAAAATATGTATTCTAACCAACCCCTAATTCCAGCAAAACCAACCCCTAATTCCGACAAAATCCTGAAATTATAACCAACTCCTAATTACTGCTTAAAAAGAAAAAAATAGCAGCTATATACATCATGTAGGAAAAACAAAATAACCATGGATATGTTAGTTGAGTGATCCAGTTTTTCTTTTTCTTTTCAATATTATGAAAAATATGAATTGTAGCCACAATCATAGTCCAAAATTGTTTTCTCAAAATGAAGTCACCAAGCTGGAAAAATTAACAAACAAAACTCACTTGCAATTTGAGGAGGATTGTGGTTGAAAAATTCTTTCCTCACACTTCTTGAAATCAAAGAATTACCCAAGGTATTAGGATCTTGTTTAGGTTTTTAAAAAAATTAGGCTCAGATTTGTATATGTTGCTTACGTCATAGAAGTATCCGAATTCCCCAACGGCTGCAAAGAAATCCGGTTGCATAGCAGCAATAAATACTATGCCATCCGGTCATTGCCACACCAAGGTAGGGTCGGAACATCTCGCCAAAATTACAACAATCATCACAGCCATTTAAACTTTCTTAAAAAAGTAATGTCACTTATATAATCAATGAATAACTAATTGTACAAAGGCGGAACAACCTCCATGGCTGCGTTTGTAGCCACAATCATAGTCCAAAATTGTTTTCTCAAAATGAAGTCACCAAGCTGGAAAAATTAACAAACAAAACTCACTTGCAATTTGAGGAGGATTGTGGTTGAAAAATTCTTTCCTCACACTTCTTGAAATCAAAGAATTACCCAAGGTATTAGGATCTTGTTTATGTTTTTAAAAAAATTAGGCTCAGATTTGTATATGTTGCTTACGTCATAGAAGTATCCGAATTCCCCAACGGCTGCAAAGAAATCCGGTTGCATAGCAGCAATAAATACTATGCCATCCGGTCATTGCCACACCAAGCTAGGGTCGGAACATCTCGCCAAAATTACAACAATCATCACAGCCATTTAAACTTTCTTAAAAAAGTAATGTCACTTATATAATCAATGAATAACTGATTGTACAAAGGCGGAACAACCGCCATGGCTGCGTTACTGTAAACGCCTCGCCAAGATACGGCCGCTCTCATACCTTGCACAATTTCAGTAACATAACCTACAACCAAACGGAATCGTTGTGCTACGTTAGTGCAACCACCCAGGACCTAAATCGATCCAAACACATTAATTGTTGAGTTTCAATGCCGGATAACTGTCGTGGTTGCGTTAGCATAAACGCCCCGACAATATATGGTTGTCCTGACACATAGAACAATTTCAGTAGCATATAACCAATCAAAGTTCCTGGTCTGTTCAAACCTAGGAACATGTACAACCAATGATATTTGGTTCAAAAGCATCACGAAGCTACCATTAATGAAGCAAGCTTCTCATTTCCCGAAAAATGATTAACAATGCACTACTGCAACTAACACAACGACAAATGGCACAATAGCATCGACACTTTTTCATCAGCAACTACAAACAAAACAAACCAAAAGACATGAATTTTCGCCGTCACTTTAAAATAATTTTCGGCATTCATAGCAATCGTAACTATTGTTTCATGTAAGTATCATATACGTATTAAAAAGTAATCAACTAACAGGTGAACATGGAAGCGTCATCCCTAATTTACCGCAGCATGTAAAGATGAATAAGGCAAATAATTAAAACCACTAAAACCCAAGACTATAACCATCCTGTAGCTACCAAAATACCCAACATATAACAAATGAAAACATGAGCAGCCAAATCATCTACCCCAAATCAGGAACCCTAATTTAGGTTGGCGAAAAAGAGAAACAGTATCAAAACAACAACAGGAGAAATAATTCAGACCTAGCAACAATCTCTATTTCGTTACACACAACAGATGAAGATAAAAAATAACCCTAACGTAGTGGCATACACAGAAACATTAATAATAATCATAATTGCATGAATCAAAGGTCCCGATGAAGGTGATACAATTAGCAGAAAAAAAAAACACCCAAAATAAGCAACAAACATTTCAGACCTAAGATCAATTGTTAATCGTAGCTTCTTCACACAACAAAGCTGGTTCACCTTTTTTGATTCAACAATAATTGATCTACCAAATCTAAAACTATATAAAGCAACCCAAAAAAATATGTGGCTAGAACAAAGGGGGAAACTGTACATAGTAACATCTGGCAATCACACAACCACCAATCGATTAAAATATTCAAGTTCCTGTACATTTTACTGTACATCCCCTCACAGGCAACTGTAGCTAAAAAGTAACCCATTTAAATCGGATCGGACGCCGGTTAATCGGCGGTGGATTTATAACCCATTCGGAGCCGGAAGAAAGGGAGAAAGTGTGAGTTAATGAGAATAGTGCGGGTCGGGTACCAAATACATAATTGAGACACTGGGCTTAAAATAGCCCGAACCACAAAGGGATGTCACATTGTTGGGGCTTAAAAGCCCTTTATAAATGTAGGGGATTATAATATACTAATAAGCAAGCACGAATCAGCCCCTCGTCTCATATTATAATACTTCGTAATGAATATGCTACATGTATATGTATTCGCATGCTTGTGACAAACAAGACCAAAAGTTCTATTAAATTATATTTCATCATGTCAATATTCGTTTGGTGTCGTCGTCAATCAGTTACTTAATAAAATAATGAGGGCATGGTTTCTTAATCATTGTTTTAAATAATACCTAACAATATTGACTTTTTTTTTTTTTTGGAACTAGGAACAATATTGACTTTACTATGAAGTTCTATTACACATTTACTGTATTAGACTGGGCGCGTTTAGTAATGGAAAAATTTTCCTAGTTTTCATTTTTCAGTTTTCTGGAGAATGGGGGAGCTATTCTTTCTCTAGAGAACACTTGAAAACGTGTTTAGATGGAGTTTTCTAAAATGGAAAACCTATAGAGAACTCATAAAGGAAGTTTTCCAAAACTTAGTTATAAACTTGGAAAACAGCTTTTTCATTTTTCCAAGAAAACTTTTGAAAAAAACTCAATTTGAACCCGTTTTCTATTTTCTTAGGTTTTCTTGGAAAATTTTTCTGGAAAACCTCCTTACTAAACGCGCCCTAGTTACTAGACCTTTGTTTCTTTTAGTTGGGTCTTGTATTCAGATGTAACTTAAAAGACACCTCAAATTTATAAAATTATTTTGCGTTGAATAAATTACGCATATTAATTTGATGTACGCCTATCAGAGAGTACGTATTAAATTTTAGTTTGGATGTCTCTAACATGTAACTAATCAAAGGAATACCACCTCTAACAATCTTTCTAACATCGTGTGTCTAAAAAACTGATCCATTTTCTTTTCTTTTAATAATTTTTATGTGCCATAAAAATATTGTTAAAAAAAACTTGTAATATTAATCTTAAACTATTTTAAAAGAGCTAGGTGATGGAGCACATCAATAATTATATATACCTTTTATTACACATTTTTATATAAGTTTTTATGAACGTTTTTATACACACATTTTTTACATGTTTTATACACGTTTTTATATACGTTTTTATCTACGTTTTTATACACTTTTTTATAAACGTTTTTATCCACATTTTTATCTAGGTTTTTATATACGTTTTTATATGTGTTTTTATACATGTTTTTATATACATTTTTCTCTACGTTTTTATATACATTTTTATCTATGTTTTTATCTACATTTTCATATACATTTTTATTTGCGTTAATATCTACAATTTTATATACGATTTTATCTACGTTTTTTAAAATGTATGTAAAAACGTATGTTAAACGTGTATAAAACCGTAGATAAAACGTATATAAAAACGTAGATAAAAATGTATATAAAAAATATATAAAAATGTATTTAAAAACATATAAAAGCGTATATAAAAATGTATATAAAGACGTATATAAAAAATATGTAAAAACGTATATATAAATGTAGATAAAAAAAAGTATATAAAAATGTAGATAAATGCGTATATAAAAACGCATATAAAAATATATATAAAAACGTATATAAAAATGTATATAAAAAAACGTATATAAAAACATATATAAAATGTATATAAAAACATATATAAAAATGTATATAAAAAATATATAAAAACGTATATAAAAGCGTAGATACAACATAGATAAAAACGTACATAAGAATGTGTGTATAAAAACGTGGACTAAAAGTGAAACACCCGACAAACCACAACACAAGGACCAAAAATGATGTAGTTAACTCTTTTTTTAACAATATAGATGAAAAGACAAAAATGCCCTCAGATTTAACGGTCAAAATTAGTCAAACTAACGGTAAAAAAAAGACCAAGCCTGTTAGGGGTCATCGGATTCTGGACAAGATCCGTTACTAACTATTGGACCAAAATCGTTATACCCGGTAAATCATACGGACCAAAAATATAATTAACTCATAAATAAATCATGACTATTTCTATTATTGAGCCTAAAAACCATTTACTAACAAATAAACATGTAAAAATAAAATTACGTCGCAAATATATATAAGTAACTTGTTTATTTATAAAAAAAATGAAGAAAAACAAAAAACCCGGCCAGGTGTTGAGTACCGGGTTGACCCAGGTCGCTTCAAACTCGACGGGTCTAACTAAAAAACTCGGTTTTATTTGACCCATTTTTTTGACCACTCCATCTGTTGAACCAGCCGAATCGAACTGCGTTTCAAAATATTGCTGAAAACATATTTTCAAACATAATTTCATTGTGTGAGACCAGTTATTTAAGTCAGAATTTCTCCATTAATCTAAGTTTACAAGAAATTTGGGAGGTGATATGTACACTCACACTTAATTGATACACTCAAATTATGAGTGTTTTGACATTTACATCCTTACAGGGTGAAAATAAATAAAAATAATGTGAGTTATAAATATCAAGACACTCATAATTTGAATGTGCCAATCAATTGTAGGAGTGTGCAAATAACATCCGCTTTTACTTTACCAATAATATTATTATTCAAGTCATGGATTTAATAAAAGCATTAAATTTAGAGAGAAAAGAAGCAAGTAGTTTAATTTGGAATAGGAACACCACCGTCCATAGAAAAGAAATAGAAAGAGTGATCCAACAGCATATTCTCTTCTTCTTCTGCTGCTTCTATATCTCTTACAAAAATAATCCCCTCTATCATCATATATTTATAAATTTCTCATCACTATATTTATATTTCACGATTATCATTCGTTCATCAGTCATATAATCTAATCCTCCGGTAATATAAATAAATCTCTCTAATTCTAATCATAATAACAATAATCGTCATTCAATTAATTCATTGTTTATATAAATCACAAACTTTGATTTATTTTTTGTGGAATTTGTAGATGGCTAGTTTGATATCTGACACTGCACCATGGAAGGACCTCAAGGTGATTTTATTTTTTACCAATTAATTAATTAATATATGGATAAAGTGTAATTGTTAGTAATTGATGGTTATTTGCAGAGTCATGTTGGTGAAATTGAAAAGACGCATTTGCGTGATTTGATGAATGATGCTCACAGATGCCACTCACTCATGCTGTATGTTCTTTTTTATTTTATATACGACCTTAAATATGTGAAGAATTTTAGCTTTTAGCTCTCTATTTTAAATTCATAAGTCTAATTTAAATCAGTTTCTTAGAGTACATAACTAAGTTAGGAGCATTTTTTTCCGGGTCCGACCTTTTGGTTCTGAAGCCACCACCATACAAACTTAAACAGGTAAAGCCCTCCCTTTTAACGAGAGAGTTATTTAGGGTTGTTTGCACCTAGCAGGATTTGAACTTGAGACCTCTTACATCTTAGTGATGGTAGTTACATGCCTACTGCCACTAGACAACCCCTGGGTGGTTAATTAAGAACATATTTTTGCGACATGATATTTTGTTATCTTAAGCTAAGAACTTGTTTCCCTTATCACTCTTGCAGTTGTTAATATAGAGATGCCCACTAGGATCGGGCCGATATTGCTTACATTCCTTTTAATTGTGTTTGGGATTGAGAAAATGGGAATGGAAAGATAGATAGTGTTTGGTGCTCGTGTGCTTTTTTTAAGTTGGGAATTCTACCTTTCTAATTGGATCAATTCCATTCCTTTTGACATTTGGATGTTGATTTCATTCTTGTTATTCGTCAGTAAACCAAACTCCACCTTGTTTATCTTAGAATAATTATAAGGAATATGATCCTTGAAGCAGAATCAAGGTGGTTCTTCTCTTAATTTTTGAACCGAAGTAGTTTTACTTTCTATTGTCTAGTTGGAGGGTAAATAGTTTTGCGTATTTATGTTTGGGCTAAGTGAGTGGTGTGTGTATCTTTTCTTTTGGGTTTTATGCAGCGAGTTCGATGGATTATTCCTCGATTATTCACGGCAATGCGCCACTGTTGATACGATGTCGAAGCTCTTTTCGCTTGCTGAGGTATAATTGTTTAAATTAACGGAATCATGGTATTGGCTTACCAAACAACTTTAACAAAAGGTGGCGCTTTTTCTAATCATATCCTTTGCTATGCAGGCAGCACATCTCAAAGAAAAGATTAATAGTATGTTCAGTGGGGAACATGTAAGTGAAGATATTAATTATATGTCTTTTTTCAGCAACTTATTTTCCTTACATGGTTGTTCTTGTGTTCATCTTTATGCTACCATATTAATGAAATAGGTAAGCTGTAATACTGATGCTGTAAACTTACCATTGCCTTTTCTCGTCTGTACTTCAGATAAACAGCACAGAGGACAGGTCTGTGCTTCATGTAGCTCTTCGTGCGGCAAAAGATACAACCATAAATAGTGATGGAAAGAATGTGGTGCCAGATGTTTGGCAAGTTCTGGATAAAATTAAAGAATTTTCTGATAAAGTCCGCAATGGATCCTGGGTAATCAATTGTTTTAAATGCTATTTTATTCAACTTATTACCTATATAATACTTTAATGCTTAGTAACACTCAACTGTTAATAGGTGGGAGCCACTGGGAAAGCATTGACAAATGTGATTGCTATTGGCATTGGTGGAAGCTTCCTTGGTCCATTGTTTGTGCACACTGCTCTTCAAACAGGCAAGCTTTATTAAATCCACATTTTCAATCAGATATGAATCGCTGTTCTGTTTATAGGGGGTTGTATATAATAAAAATGCTTATTATCATTATTTGTTTTGGGGACTTACAGATCCTGAAGCTAGTAAAACAGCAGGAGGACGCCAGCTTCGCTTGTAAGTATACATATTATGTGCCTTATGATGTAGTAACTCTGCTCTAATATTTACTTGCTTATTTATTTCAACCCTAATCTGGTAGCCTTTTATAAACTGTTTTTTAACAAACTGCTTCAATGATCACAATTGGTATATGTTTTGTAACTCTGCTTTAATGCTTTAGCCACATAACAAGCTTCACAAACTTAGGACTGGGCTTCATGTTAACTTTTGTGTTTGATGTATTAGTAAATATAAATCCATTTGGAGATGTGTTTACAACTCACAGTAAAGAAGCAGTATATCCATCATTAGGGTAAAAATGAATAAAAGAAACCTTATGCTAATAAATAATGGACCTCACTTTAGCAAATCGGAACTTTGACATATTACATGCAAACATCTTCAAATCAGTGACCACAACAAAGCCATAAAAACTGTTAATTATATATTTATATGCCTTCTTGATGTTTAGCTATCACTGAACTTATGGCTGCATGTCCAAGCCCATGAAAAGATATACAATTTGCACATCAATACTCAACCAGCTGGCCTAACTGACATCATTGTTTCATCGTTGATTCGGTTTAGCTGGTTCAATTGGTTTCATCCAAACCATGAATATCCCTAGGTGGCTAGGTGTATGTATACACTGTTTCCTGATCAAGCTTTTTATCAGCCCCCCTGATTAGTTAAGTGGGTGTGTTGTATGTCTTCTGAGGTCTATGCTTCTGACTCAATCTTAAATACTAATCTTGATGCTTCATTATTAGCGTATGAGTGTTGCCAGTATACGGATGAATTCACCATCGTTTACCTCCGCCTTGTACTTAGTTTCTTCTCAAGTGTTGTTAGCTGCCTACAAGCATGCCATATCATTGTCACTTAGTGCATCCATCGGTAATACTTATTTCTTGTTTTATTTCTACAGTCTAGCTAATGTTGATCCAGTAGATGTTGCCAGAAACATATCAGGCTTGGATCCTGAGACCACTTTAGGTGATATGACTTTATTATCTGTTGTATTTTGTTTGTAAAAAGTACAGACACCTAGGTTTTGCTTTATATATATTGATATCTTCTTGTATGCAATGCAGTTGTGGTAGTTTCAAAGACCTTCACCACAGCTGAGACCATGCTGAATGCTCGAACATTGAGGGAATGGATTTCATCTGCTTTAGGGTAAGTGCACCATTCAATAGATAACCAAATATTTAATTTATGCTGCAAACAGTTTCAGTAACTTATTCAGTTTTTTCAATACATTTTACTAATATTCTGAACCTAATAGTAATGTGCAAACCTCAAAAAATTTATCTTACTAAACAGGTGATAAGGTTCACATGCTTGTAGGCGTTGCATTTTTCTTTCACATAACTAAGTCATGTTATATTTGCTATTTCAGGCCGCAGGCTGTTTCAAAGCATATGGTTGCTGTTAGCACAAATCTTAAGGTTCGTTCTTTTATGATAAATTGATAATTACTGGGACGGGACGAAAATAACTTTCTGAAAGAAATTATATGAAACTTCACAAATTTTGGTGCAGCTTGTAGAGAAGTTTGGGATTGATCCTAATAATGCTTTTGCATTTTGGGACTGGGTAGGAGGTCGATACAGTGGTAAGATAATATACCAAGGAAATCTAATGTTGAATTTTCTATTAATTACTTACGTGATATGTGATTGGTCATTTTGATTCACTTCAGTTTGCAGTGCTGTTGGAGTGTTACCTTTATCTCTCCAATACGGTTTCTCGGTCGTTGAGAAGTACAGTAACATATAACCTTCATTTTCTTTCATTCAAATGCATATATTTGGTTTGTTACAACTTGATAAATTTTAAATGATCCCTTTAAATTTACTGACACGACTTACTTCTTATTTATAGGTTTCTGATAGGTGCAAGAAGCATTGATCAGCATTTTCAGTCCACTCCTTTTGAGAAAAACATACCTGTATGTATGCATGATATTATATCTTGTTTGTGATTTGAGTTATCTTTCCACCTATTATTCTGCCTGTTAAACCTACTAACGTTTACTTTGACATATATTACTGTTTCAGGTTCTTTTAGGTTTATTGAGCGTGTGGAATGTCTCTTTTCTTGGATATCCTGCAAGAGTGAGTGCTATTATATTCAAAACCTAAGACACTCGAGGGATTTTATTTTTTTTAATCAATTTTTAGTTTATTTACTCATGTTCTTATCTTCCTCAGGCTATCCTGCCTTACACACAAGCTCTCGAAAAGCTTGCTCCACATATTCAACAGGTATATTATTATTTGCATACCAATGTCTAACTTTTCATAAATCATTTCCGAGTTTCTGTATTTCTAATCCTTTATTATATAGGTTAGCATGGAGAGTAATGGGAAAGGAGTGTCCATAGATGGCGTTCGCCTTCCTTTTGAAGCTGGTGAAATCGATTTTGGTGAACCGGGAACGAATGGCCAACATAGTTTTTACCAACTAATTCATCAAGTAATTTTCTACAATTTGATTCTTCTATACAGTTTTCTGTCCACTGAAATCTATAATCTTAATACTTGATGTTGGATTTGACAGGGGCGTGTTATTCCTTGTGATTTTATTGGAATTGTGAAGAGTCAGCAACCCGTCTACCTTAGAGGTACCGTTTCATTCGTTTTTTCTTTCTATCTTTTTTATCTTTATTTCCCATATATTCCGTATCATGTAAAATTTGGTTTGCAGATGAAGTGGTAAATAACCATGATGAGCTCATGTCCAACTTTTTTGCACAACCGGATGCTCTCGCTTATGGGAAGGTAATTCAGTTAACTCTTTCACTTGCAAGTTACAACTTAAACGTCAACTTCCTTGGACATGATTGTTTCTATATACAACTTACGTGATCTTCTTGTTTTTGCAGACCCCTGAACAATTGCAAAGTGAGAATGTTGCTCCTCATCTTGTTCCTCACAAGGTAATTTCCTCGTCATTCCACATTCTTCTGGGTGCTATCATATGCTTGATTACTAATATTTATATCATTGCCAGACCTTTACTGGGAATAGGCCATCTCTTAGCATTCTACTTCCATCATTGGATGCTTATAGAATCGGACAGGTTTGATCATCATAGACCTTACTCAAATATAAGTATTTGGCGNGTGTTGAAGTTGTCTGCCACTAAACCAGCTGATAACATAGCAGTAGAACGTTTTATAATGTATGACACCAATATTACTGTCATCAGCCATTGTTGTTCACTTTTCTTCAGTGAGCTCTTTTGTATTTGCTTCTTTTTGCAACTGCATGACTCGCGTGTTATGAGCATAATAATACTTACCATTTTGAAGTGATTTATGTTGAAATTATAATATTTTCTTTGCTGAATAAGATGCTAGTATCTCAGACAATCGCTTTCATCTTGTTTGTCATGATTAGATATTGAGCATTGTCATAAATATAAGAAAAACTCTGAAGTAACTTTGGTGATTAGAATTATACTCCTTATCACCAACTGTTTGGCAAACTGCTGCATCAACTTCAACAACTCAAGGGTCAATGACCAGCTTTAGGTTCAGACTTGACATCAGAAGTGTTATAAAATATAACTCTCTGGTCCCTTCTGGTGAGATGGCTTAATTTTAGTTTGTTTGAGGGGACACAATGTTTTTTGTTTGATTGATGAGCAACATGATGCTCGAGTTTAGTAATGTATCCTTAAACCGTAAAGTTGGCATAACAAGAGCGATAATCTACACCTATAATTTCTGCGTTGTTGAGTAAAACTAGTTTGGTAATTACAATTCAGTCGGGTTAAATTAGGTTCACTATATAAAGATGTTCTCTTTATTAAGTAACATGGACATCAGTTTGCTTAGATGAAGTAAAATTTTCCCCAAATGTCAGTTTGCTTACATATTTGGTTTAGCTTAAAATTATATACAAAAACATAGTATTATGGTCCTAAGTTACTTCTGTCTGAAAAATCTTAAAATTGTATCCAAAAGGCATGTAAGTTGTTTGTTCTGGACTTGATGGGTTGAATTGTCTAATACATGTAAGCTGGATTTTGAAGCTATATATCATTAAAAAAAAAGGAAAAGAAATACTACTGATTCAACCTAGTATAATGACAATATGTTAGAAATAACTTAGAATTGTTGTTGTTGTTGTGTTGTAGTTATGATTAGTTTCAATGATTGACATAGTCCTCAGCAGGTTCATCCATTATTTGCAGTTGAAGCCACCATTAAAAAAAGTCAACCAAATGCCTTCCAACCCAACCAAATACTTGAATTATTTTAGGGTCAACCCACATTTGATTTACTTACCAACTTCACCATCTTTTTATTAATATTCCAAACACAACTTTCATTTCTTGTTTTTTGCTTACCAAACAATGGTTGTCCCTCCTCCTCCTCTCTCCCTCCTTTGCATTATCTCCATTGTCACCCTATACTTGATGATATGCTACGCAGTTATCGGATTCATTGCTAAATCGGAAGTTCTTAGAGTTGATCACACGCGTGAAGTAGACAAACCGCCCACCGGGTTGTCCCTAGAAGAGTTACAAAAGTTACGAAGTTTTAATCATAGGATCAATGAAGGCGACGAAGAGTCTTTGAGTTGTGCTATATGTTTGGATGATTTTGAAGATTTTGAGGTATGCAAAAGATTTCCAAGCTGTGAACATGTGTTCCATAGTCATTGCATTGACCTTTGGTTGGTTCATAGAAGAACTTGTCCAATGTGCAGGACAAGTTTTGAATACCTAGCTCATGTTGTTTAAGATTTTTTTCATTTTTATGTGCATACATCATGTTTCTTGTTTGAAATATTTAGTTCTTGAATTTTGTTGATCTTGTTCCTAACCGAATAATATGGAAATGGCGAAGCTTATGATCCATATTGTGGTACTGTTTCATTGTACATCGAGTTCAATTGATAAATAATTTATTTTGGATCATTTTTCCGGAAAACATATGTTGTTTTGTACTCAATCACGTCTTTTTCTATTGAGTTTTTCTGGTTAAGGAGTTAATTTGGCGCGTTGAATGACTTGGTCACTTCTTTTACCAATAGCCCGCTAGATTTCAAGCTTGGATGCACGTATCGACCTAGTTGAAAACTTACGGTCAAACTTTCGTATCGTCTGGTTAATCTAACTACAGCAATGTTAATGCTTGGATTCTTTCTCATGTTAACAATAACATGGGATTTGAAAGAGTCATGTCAGCAAACATCCAGATGAAGTCCACAATCATATTATGTATCAATCAAAGTTAATTATAAGTCATTATTATATAATTAAAATAGTTATTAATAAATAATTAACTTATGACTTTATCTATAGCAGCCCATTGTATATTTCATTTCAATGTTTTAACTTTAAGAGCTAAATTGCACAAAACTACAACTCAAATGAGATACAAAGAGAATATAATCATATATTTAATTAGTTTTTTCTAGACGCCACGCCCCAAAACGTTTTCCTTAAACAATTGATTTCATGGGCCGAGTTGAATAAAGATTAACAAAAAATTAAAGATTAATCATCTTTTATTAAAAAAAATAAAAAATAAATAAATAAATAAATAAATAAATAAATAAAAACACCTCACTTTCCATTCTTTTTTTAAAAACAAAATATCTAACAAATAATAAATCGTTAAACCCAAAAAAATATATACCATCACGACGAGAATTTTCTTATCTTTCGGTAGACGAGTACTTCGATACATTTTCAACAAACTCTCATTTTTGCTTTTTATGGGTATTGAATATTACATAATATGAAATCACATGTGATTTGTGATGTGAGATTTAAAGTTCAAATCACAAATCAATTGTAATTTAACTAATCACATATGATCTCACAAATCAAGTGTGGTTTTCAAATTACAAATTACATGTGATTTGGCAAATCGTGATTTTTAAGTGCATAACTTTCAGCATCTACAAATATTAACTCGAAAAAGAAATTCGTCGAAAAGCCTAACCTAATAGGGTCTGGTTAATCATGGGGCTTGTGGTCTAATGGTAAAGGCTTAAGTAGTTAAGCAAGCCCAAGTGAGAGTAGTACCGGTTTGGGTGACCGACCGGGAAATCCTCACTTGGGAACCACAAGCTCTAATGATATCAGGCGAATCGGGAATAGGAGTGAGGTTATCCCCTAAGGAGAGGCTCGCGGTTGGTATCTCTGCCCGAGGATGCGACACTAACTCGAGCCAACATCTAACAACTAACATCTAACAACTAACCCGCCGTTCAAAAAAAAAAAAAAAAAGGTCTGATTAGGCATGGAAAAAACGGTGAGTGCCCCTCTACCTAATAGGGTCTGGTTTGACATAACGTGTAATTAGTTTTACTTAACGATTACCGGTTTAAAATATATTTAATTTTTATAAAAGATGATGAAAATATGTTTTTTTTTAATATTGATTGAAAAATAAGTGGATAACATTGATATTTGTTGAACCAAACTTTTCATTTCATAAGTTGTGAAGCCTGATAGTGTATTTAAACAATTGAGGATCATTGACCGAATCATTAACTACTATAGAAAATAGAAAAAATAATATTTGTTTGAATTAATATACTTTTTTTGAGCAAGTGTTTGAATTAATATAAGGCTAAATGTAAAGTGGATATGTCATGGTATTCACTATTCAGGATAATATTTGTTTATGGAATCTTGTTTTTTCAATCTGTTGATAGTGTTTTCTAAACATATTTTTAAACAAGTTGTAACGATGCTTTAGCGTGTTTAAAAAATTGGTTTAGTTTTTTTAATGGTAAAAGGTTACCCGCTAAAGATATATCAGCATCAAAACGTTTAAGTACAAATTAATGTGAACGCATTCCTAACTAAATTAAACAGCTAAAGATTCTAAACAACAGATGAACAAAATAAACATATAACCATAAACACTAAATTGTCACCCCTCACACGTTATGAGATTGATTTATACTTACAAGTTAAGTTCAAAATCAAGTTCGACATGTTAAAGGTAAAAAGCATTGAAGCAATTCAAAATTTAAAAGGAGTACGGTTGTTGCCTTCATCATTGTCATGCATGCCCATCGACTCTCCAATCGCCCTTTCATACTGATCCAGTGCACTTTACACATCCAAAAACTCAGGCTGCTTATAGTGGTGGGTGAGCCATCACCCGAACCTCACCATTGTCACGCGCCACCCCACTGTGAGGTCTCCCCCGTCACGCGCCACGACACGCAAAATGAGGAGAAAAGTGGTGACATTTGTCACCTTTGTTTTACCGAGTATGTATTTTCTGTATTATTTATTTATTTGATTTGTGAGTGTGTGCTAAGTATTTTGTGAAATATGTCTGTATAAAGTGTGTATTTTTAATGGTGGTGAGGGGAGTGGTGACCATTGTGACTGAAAGGTGAGGGGGTAGTGATGTGGCGCTGATATGGCGGTTAGAGGAGTGGTGACCATTGTGTCGAGTCTTAGTTGCTGATTCATCGGTAGCTGTTTCACTAACCATCTTCCCCTAACTTGCTACCGCTCACGACTTGGTTGTAGCGAACTCTTTTTTCAAGAGAGTGAAGCTCACTTAATTACCTTCTAGATTTGAGGTAACAAAACCAAATTGACTATTAGATGGTCAGGAGAGGAGATCTTAGAACATGCAAGGACTGCAGGGTCTTTCCAGGTGAGGCATGCTCATCTCAACACAGATTGGTCGCCTTGGATGTTCTTTTTGAAAGTCAACGACGCATGAGGGAGGTGAAAGGAGGCCAAGGATCTTGTGGAAGAACTTGAATGTAGATGTAGTAGAGGCTTTAAGAGCATCAGTTTCAGAGGAAATTTCGGCTTTAGTGGAGGAAAGTGACGCGAATCAGATGTGGAACACCCTTGCACGTATCATTAACGACGCGACAAAGGTGTGGCTAGTGGGTCAGCGAGATCCCATACAACGCACAGGGAATCTTGGTGGTTTAACGAGGAGGTGCAAACCAAAGTCACGATGAAACAAACTAGGTTAAGAGAACTACTTTTATGTCGTGAGGGCCAACAAGAGGATATGGCCATGGCAAGAGAGAGGTATAAAGTAGCTAAAAGAGCAGGTTGGGTGAAATAGAGGGCGGCCTCAAGAGTTCTATGTGATAGGAAAGTTCCCTTAAAGCTACAGGGAAAATTCTATAGGCTTGCAGTTAGACTTGCTATGTTGTACGGGTCAGAATGTTGGCCGATCATGAAAGCTCAAGCTAACAGGGTGGAAGTGGCGTAATTGAGAATGCTAAAGTGGACTTGTGGCAAAACCATGTTAGACATGATTCGAAACGGACATTTTAGGGTAAAACTTGAGGTCAAAATAATAATCTACAAGATGAGGGAAGGAAGGCTAAGATGGTCTGGACATGTCAAGAGGAGACCACAAACAATGTCGGTTAGAAAAGTCGAAACTCTGTTAGTTGACGGCTTGAGGAAAAGGGATAGACCAAAATTTAGTTGGGAGGATAGATTAAAGCAGGACATGAAAGAGCTTCTTTTGTCCAACCACATGACCATTGATACGAACGCGTGGAGATATATAATTAGAATATGCAAGTAGAAGGGGTAGGTTGTTTGACATTTTGAGGTAGTTTTCGCATTTAGACGTTTTGAGCTTCTAAGTTGCTTTGCTTTTGCGTTTTTAGGTTTTGTATCTATAGCTTGTCCCCTTTAAGCTTTTAGGCATCGAGTTGCCTCCCTTAGGTTTTTCATCCCCTTTACGTTGTTTTCCTTTGTGTTTTGTTGTTCTTTTAGGTATTTTGTTTTTAGTTTTGCCTTTTAGTCTTTTTTCTGTGCGTTCGTTTTTTTTTTCCTTTTGTGCCCTTGCTCGTTTGCTTTCTTGCTTTTATGCTCTTTTGTTTGTGCTTATTCCCCTTGTCTCTCTTGGGCTTCCTGTTTGCTTATTGTTCTTTTTGTATGTTCTCCTGTGGCTTATGCTTTTGTTTCTTTGTCCTTTTCCCTTTGTTTTTATGATGGTTTTCGTTTATTTTTTGTTTCTCGTTGTAAGTTTTATGTGATTCCCTTGTTCCTGTTTTTGCACTTTCATGCTCTTTTTTCTTGTACTTCCCTCAACTACACAGTTACACTAATCGGAGGTCCTATTGAAAGCAGTCTCTTTACTGTCGAATTTATCTTGGTGGTAGGGTAGTATTTGTCTACGTTTCACCTCCCACTTACCCCGCTCATGCGGTGGGTTTGTTGTTGTTGTCGAGTCCTCGATCAACTTGTCAAGCAAACTAAACTCTAATACCTTCTCATTCCGATTCTTCTCCATGTTGCTCTCATCCATAGTCTCATCAATGTCAGATTAAGAAACTAAACGGACAGGTAGTTCGAAAAGGAGATTCATTAGTTGAAACAACTACTGCTACTTTCTTCATCAGATTGTCATCCTTCCTCATCAATCTCATAACAAAGTCAATTTGGTATGAATAGTAATTTTCCAAAACATGGAAGAACAATAAGTCGCAGATCTAAATTTCATTTTAGTTTGATCAATACGACTAAGTTATTGGTTCCAGATCAATTCTCTAGTCTTAATAATCAAGGATAACCATATGATTGATCCGCAAAGTGTTGTCATCCCCATATGATTGATTCGCAAAATGTTGTCATCCCTCCTAAATAAGATTGCAGCGACGAACCAAGCATATAACTAAAACCATCCATAATGGATGGTCAACTTAGTAGTCATCTAATAAAAGTTTAAAAGTTAAAAATATCTTGCGTTTATCTTACCAATATTTAACATCTATTCATGGGTGTTTGTTTAAGGTTAAAAAACACAAATTTAACAAAATAAAGCTCATATGTATGCACAAAATTTCATAGACAATGTCTCATAAGTCCAGACATAAATATTGGCATATTCATCATAGCAAAACAATCGTGTCAATGAACCAAATAAAAAATTAATCTCAGGGTATGATCCAGTTTAATGGATATCACGCAGACAAACAACATGACAATCATTTCAGACCGCCCGTTTGCTATATATCTCATCATCAAAACAACAAAACGTTTCATCCACAAATCATAAAAAAGCATACCAAAGCATTTTATTACAAAAACTTAGAAAGCATAAAAAAAAAATAATAAAATAAATAAATAAAAGTTATTATTATCCACATGAATATATCCAATGTAGTAAATGTGTCGTTTGGTTTCAAGGGTTTTATATCTTCATCTACAAACCATGTCTACAAAAGAAGAGTTGCATCTAAATTTTCATTTGCAAAGAGCATGACAATTTGTTTTTTATGCTTTCGAAAGAAAATGAAAAAGAAAAGTTTGTATCGGAGAACTGAGAAGAAAGAAAAAGTTTGTGTCTAATTTAAAATAAACAAATAAATTCCGTCCACAAACAAAAAAATGGAAAGAATGGAAAAAAATACTCCTTCCGTCCCATATTAAATGTCCACATTTATTATATAATACTGATGAAAATTATATCTAACGAAAAAAAATTTAAAACTCAATTTATTCATATATTTTGCATCAAGTATTATATAACACACATTAAAATATATGAAGTCAAAGTTTATAAAAAAAGACTTTGAAAAAGCAAAGTGGACATTTAATAAAGAAAAACAAATGACACATATGATTTATGTGTAGCATCATTTGCTTTCCAAAATAAAAACAATAATACAATATAGAGAAAAATATAAGCATAAAATTATTTGGCATCACTTAATAAGCGGAGTTTGTAGTCACCATGGTTAATCAGTGTGTTAAGCATAAAACTGAGTTTACATCATCTGCCAATTTATTTATAAAAACCAACTTTGTAAATAAAAAGAATGTAGGAAGGACCATTATAAGCCGTCACAAATTTATGCATTTGTTGTTTTTAGTTTATTTTATAGACTTATGATTTCTAGAATTATTTTCTAGAATTGTATCAATCGTATAATAGAAGCTTATTAAATATGCTACAAATAAAAGACTTTTAAGGGTGTTTGTTTCGGCTTATGCAATAAGCTTATGTGGTACGTTCTTCCTAAACCCAAAAACATGTAAACCACGAGTGAGCCAAAACAAACACCCCTCACATTTAAAATCATAACAAGACTAAAAGATCAAAAGTTGTAGAAGCTGGTATTTTGATTCGCAAAGACTTAAAAACCCCAAATTAAACAGCAATGAACACCCAGTATGAGAATTAAGAAATCATCATCTTTCCAATTTGATATGTCAGTCTTGGCACCAAAAAAAAAGGCTTAGCTGATTCAACTATTAACAACTAGTCAAGTTCAAAAACAAAATCGACACAACATAAAGATGAATTAAGTAGTAGGCTCAGAAGAATGCGCATAATTTCATAGACAATGTCTCATAAGTCCAGACATAAATATTGGCATATTCATCATAGCACAAAAAAAAAAATTAACAAAAAAAAAAAAAAAATTAACAATCTCAGAGTATGATCCAAATAAATGGATATTACGCAGACAATCAACACGACATCATTTCAGACCGCCCGTCTGCTATATATCTCATCATCGACAAACAACAAAACATTTTTAAAAAAACATAACAAAGTACTCTATTTTATAACAAAAACTTAGAAAGCATCAGAACAGACTGAGAATTGTTTTCGACATGAATATATTCAGTGTGTAGTATAAGATTTATGTGTAGCATCATTTGCTTTCCAAAATAAAAAATAAAACTCATAAAAAATATTTGGCATCAGTTAATAAGCGGAGTTTGTAGTCACCATGGTTAATCAGTGTGTTAAGCATAAAACTGAGATTACATCATTTGCCAATTTATAAAAAAACCAAATAAAAAGAATATAGGAAGGACCATTTGACACTAATGCAATATATGTTATGCAATGCGTTGGTAAGCCTTACTTTAATTAGCTATATGCATCAGTTATATCTCCTTGAATAATCGTGATTTTATCACAAGGAGAGGGTAAAACAGATGCAAAAACAAAAAATATACAACATGACTAAAAATATGGATCTAAACAAGGTTATAAAAAAGATGAAAGGAGATGATATCGTTGTGTGCTGCTGAAAGAGAAGAAAGATGTGGTTTAAATAGGATTTAATGTAAGCTAGGGTTTGCATTCTGCGTGGATTCTGGCCCATTAAGGATTGGGCCTTACTGCTAACAGAATATTGGCCTGTATTAGTGTCTAAAAGATTTATGGCATAT
The DNA here is from genome assembly GCA_014162995.1 of Artemisia annua. Lineage (NCBI taxonomy): Eukaryota > Viridiplantae > Streptophyta > Magnoliopsida > Asterales > Asteraceae > Artemisia > Artemisia annua. The sequence goes on along the minus strand of LBNU01004650.1, from coordinate 9,362 downwards.
TCGGCGAACCACAAATAAAGAATTCTTCTACTTCCTCAAAAGAATAGATATAGCCCAAATATATACAGACTTGTTAAAATTTGTTTCCTTTATCAATTTCATTCATGTGAGAGTTTGTTAAAGAATTTGGTCAAATAATGAGTTTAAGAATTTGGTCAAATAATAAGTTTGAATGACAATTGATGCTCATCAAATATACTAATTAGAATTAACTGAATAGTTAATGAATGGTCAAGTGTAAAAACCAAATTAATTTTGTGTTTATAAGCAATTGGTATGATTAATGATTTAATGTGACCTTTTTTTTTTTTTTTTTTTTTTCTTTTTTTCTTTTTTAATTCTGTCCTCTCCTTATAAATGAGAGCTTTTCTCATATTTTTATACGTCAAAAAATATTATTCATATCATGCACATATTGGTTTGCCTTAATAACTCTGAGAGATAGACGTTCATGATTTTCAAACACAAAAAATATGACGAATTTGTCTTAAGGAAACTGTGAGCTTCACAGACATCGACATTTTCTTTAATTTTTTGTGTTTTAAGTCTCGACAATCAAAAGGTTTACGGTATCATTACCTACACTTTATATTTTCATTTTTTGTTTTGTCTCTAATAGCGACATATTATATAACAACAAAAATTATGCAATCAAAAGACCTGGTTAAGCTTAAATTGATTTTGGCCCCCTCAATAAAATAACTTAAGTTTCATCACTGCCGACTATGTTTTTAGCCGAAAAATCAATAATGAGGGGATTAGAAGAATTTCTCTTTATTTATTTATTTATTTATTTATTTTTTTAGAGTAGATGCTTGATGGTGGTAGTTATAGAGGGCAGCTTAAGGTGGTCAATTAAGTTTGGATTAGGCCGTGTTAAGTGATAGAATTCCTCTAAATTATATCTTTTGTTGAAACAATATCTATATGGACAAAGAGTATGGTTATTGTGAAAAGTCACTAATGGTAAAAAGTATAGGAAGGGTCTTTAGCCATTGGATCATTAGATTAAAATAGGGTATTAATGATATTAAATTGGGGTATTAATGACACACTTGACACAATATATTGACACACTTGCACATAAAGTCTTGTAATTGACACACAATTGACGTTTTATTGACACACCACGGATTTTTTAGCTAAATATATTGATACACTTGCAAATAAATTCTTATAATTGACACACGATTGTCAAGTTTTCAATAAAATATTATTGACACATAGACTTTCTATCCTTTTTATCTTAAATGACTTTCTATTTGATCTAAACTCTATGGACAAATACATGCAAATATATGAAAATCTAATTGATCCAAATCGGGCAAGCATGTTTCGCCAACTATCCTATCTCATATCTAGTTTTAGAACCCGTTCTCGTATAGGATTGAGCAGCTAGTATAACGGGTAATAATCTCAATAACTGTATTTTGAAGTTAAATATTGTGACAATTCATAAATTGATAGCTTTGTTATTTTAAGATCTTTTATATAAAACTATATTAAATTTCACGCACGAGTTTTTACATAATCTTTTCATTATGTGTTAATATCGATGAATATTTTGTATAGATTTTTGTTGCACGAACAATTTGAGTTTGCTTAACTGGCGTGATGTTTAGGTTGATCTTATTTAAATTAAACTATTTGATATCATGTTCTAAACATTTTGTGTGTTAGTAACACATAATGACCTTGAAAAAAACTCGTGTAGTTGTTATATGTAAAATCTCGTCTATTTTTTTTATTTTTATTTTATTTTATTTTTTTATATATAAATCTCGCGGTAGTGTGTGAGGTCATGACTTCATCTTGATATTTACTTTCCTACTAATAAAAATTTAAGCCGATTTATAACCCGCGCACGGACTAAACTTATGAAGAGCCATACATGAGTCGTTATTTACTGCACATAGTTAAAAAAGAATACTTTTTCATAGTTAAAAAAGAATACTTTTTCAGATCCTTACTTAATCTTATAAAAAAGAATAACATGAGTCGTTGGTATATGTATAATATCGTGTATTCATTTACATGTTACAGTTACTCTTGATTTCCTTTTTATATTTATAAATCCGTACAAATACATTAGTTTAATATATACTAATAATAATTAAAAAAAAAATGAGTTAAATGGGTTTCCGGCTCGAAGAAGACACAAGTTAAAAGTAATAAGGTTGAAGCAAATAACTAAGCTCAAGGTCAAACTGATGCTTAATCTCAAAGTCATGTGCAAACAACTGGTGGTCAGTCTGACAGTCATGTTCTTCATCTGGTAACCAATATGCAAGCCATGTTCAAGCAAATTCGGTTCCATCTAATTCTTAATGTTATAGTGCAGTTCAAGAAATGTGGTCCAATCTCAATCTAAAAGTCAAGTGGATTTTGGTTCTGCTTTTGGCGTGACTACAAAACCAATGTCGACTAGGAAGAAGATTTTAGCAGCAAGAATGGCCTCACCGTAGGTCATATGTGTTAAGTATTTCAAAGAATGTTTTTTCATCTAATATGTAATTCATATACAATATTTGCTCTCTTTAAACAGTGTGTGTTTCTGTACATTGTAGACTTAACAAATTTTATGCATTTGAAAATATATCCATTTGCATTATCTATGAAATTATTGCATTTTAGTCCATGCGATAATGAGTTTTAAATGTATTCATTTGCCTATTTAATTTCACTTCACTCGTTTCTACATAGTGTTGCAAGTTCATAGTCATAATAACTGGTGATTTTAGAAAGTAAATTAATTTCATTACACATGAAAATTGACTATTCAATAGTCAAATACCAGCATTCAACAATATACATTGTGTTGCAAGTTCATAATCACTTGTAGATGTTGTAGTTTCAGTTGGTATGTCAAATATATTTTGTTGACTAGATGTTGCTTTTAGAAAGTCAATTAATGTACATTTCTTCTTGCTTCTAAACCTGTTACAATTCTGCCTGGTAATGAACCTGATGCACTAGATTTTGCAAAATTAACACTACCAACTGTTATGTGTGAAATTCTAGGTTGTGGATAAAATATACATGTAATATCTTAACCCCTAACACCCACAACAACATGTACAGGCCCTTAACAACACTTGTCGGACTTCTAACACCCATAACAACACTTACAGACCCATCAGAAGCACTTGGATATATATTAAGCATGTATAATAATATGTGTTACTTGGATCTTTGTTTTAACTTGGATTATGTTACTTGGATATGTGTTTTGACTTGGATCATGTTAGTCTATTTACACCATACCAATGAAGAATCATAGATGGATGAACAAACACCAGAGCAAGTTTATGTTCATACTCGAAAGTGGTGTCTGTTCATCCATGTTTGATACTTCATCCATCTTTGATACTTGGATTTGTGTCACTTGGATATGTGTTTTGACTTGGATAATGTTTTATCTATTTATTAATTTATACAACACATTTTTTTTCAAGGACCAAACATATAAAGGAATACAGATGTACAGTGACAAAAAAGGCAATACAATACAAGGACACAACCAAAAAGGATAGATAATATAAATACCGTACAAGGACCAAACTAAGTCAACTAAAGAGTTGATACTAGTCAACCAAAACTAAGGCTTCCTCTATCTAAAACCCAAAAAGCAAAAAAATAATGAGTTTTTAAAATCACTAGATAGACCATACAAAAAGAAAGATGATCTCGATCCAAGAGAATACACAAAAGTTCTTCAAACAGCAAACTTTCTCCTTCTCAACCAGGAGATCAGCCAGGGAGTCTTGGGAGCAGCCTCGTGCTCGTTAGCCGAGGTTACCGCTAACTCTGTCTCATCAATGAGGTCGGCTTGGCATTGTTGTAATGCCGCCTCAAGCTGTTATATGTTCCTCTGCAACAAGGTTATTACAACCCTGGCTCTTGGTGACATGGGTGGATCGTACCACCTTATGAATGGACATGTAGAATCCTAATCACAAAAATCAAAAGTTAGCAACTACACTTTGTAGCTTAAAAACTAAAACCACGATTGTTATTGTTTAAACTTAAACCACCATTAAACTGTTGACACCATTAAACTATAAACGAAACCATTAAACTGTTGACGACCTTTAAACTAAAACAGAAAAATGGAACTAAAAGTTTAACCTGTCGTGGGCAAGCATAGAACCGCCGTATGGGGTTCACATCGTTCCAACAGGTTCGAACCATAGCCCGTTGCATGCAAGAACTATTAGTTTTATGAACATAAATTAATAATCGTGTGTTAGGATCGAACTCGAGATCACGGGATTGCACACTTTACGTATGAAGAGTAAATGAATAATAATTATTATAAATGTTAAGAATAATTATTAATAAACAAAACATGTAACGATCGTCAGTATTTAACGGAAAAGGCTAACGACCGTTAGACGAATAAAAGGAAAGTGATATGTGTGAATAATTGGAATGTCAAGAAAGTTCCGGAATCCCTTTTAGGGATCTAGAACCGATCGGCCACAAGGGAGGGCACCTTGTTAGACCCGTTTCCCGGGTGTTGGGACCCCACCCTAGATGAAAGTGGACTAAAGGCCATTCGTGATTGGCCAGTCAACTAATGTTGCATTTTAGTCAAATTTAATAGTCAAAGTATGACTAATGTAGTTATATAAAATGTGTTGCATAACTAAAGGGGCCTAGGTTGCCAAGTATTAAACATGTGATAAAGTTGCTTGTGACTAAAATAGAAGGAATGAGACTTGAGGGGCTTAAATTGCCAAAGGACCAAAGATACTACCTAACTAATTATATCTAGGAAATTCTAGACATTTCCTCCATTATTAGATATTGAGGTCCGGTTCTTTAGAGAGAAGAAAAAGAGAGGGAAAAGGATGGATGGTGGCTTAGGAGGAAGAAGATGAAGAGCTAATGCCCATATGTTATCCCTAGCAATAGTTTCCCAAGTAAATATTCTTCCTATCTTAATGATTAATGAGGTTAGGGTTGATGATTGAAATGGGTTTCATCATATGATCAAAGTATGATCATATGATGATGTAGAAAAGATGATGGGTAAATTTCATGGGTTATGTAAACCCTTGATTTCATGATATTGTGTTTTAATAGGTTTTGGTTAATAAGGATGATGAGGATGATGATGATAAAGCATGAAGATGTTGATGATGATGTTATTGATAGCCTTAGCTTGGACTTAAGGTAAGTAAACCGGTATAATGTAAAGTTATAATGATTTCTATGCATTATGTGTTATGTGGCTTATGTGTTAAAGTTATGGTTGTTTAGCATAATGGTAGTCATGTGTAAGAGGTTATAAGGTTAGTGGAT
>LBNU01004649.1:14696-61184 GCA_014162995.1 Artemisia annua | reverse complement strand
ATATATATATATACATATATATATATACATACATATATATGTATATATACATACATATATATATATATATATATACATTATATATAATATATATATATATATATATATATATATATATATATATATATATATATATATATATATATATATATATATATATATATATATATATATATATATATATATATATATATATATATATATATATATATATATATATATATATATATATATATATATATATATATATATATATATATATATATACATACATATATATATATATATAAGAAAATAATCTTTTTTTCTAAATAATATTATTACTAAATAAAGTATGGTTTAGTTTTTTGAAATGGAAAAGTCCCCACTTGGGGTTTTGTTTTATTATATAAAAGATATATTTTTTCCTAAATAAACCAACTAAATTTCATATTTTTTAATGATAAAATGTTATTGTTTATACTTTTATAATTATTTGTTTTAAACGAATTTTATAGGTTAATTATTGTTTGAATATTTAGGTCATATAATTTTATTTTTCTATCAATTTATCATCGAAGTTTTTAAAATTTTTCACCTCATTTGACTTTTACTATTGTATAGATTTATAATTTTATAATAATACACAACAATTTTTATATATGTTCCAACCCATCATGTAACGTTATGATATATTTATTTTATAATAAATATATACGAAAAATATAATTTGAGAAAAAAAAACTTTAAAAACAGCAAAAACAAACCTCAAACCCGCAAAAACCGTGAACCCGCAAAACCAAAAAACCGCGCGGTTGCGGATTCTCACTTTTTAAAACCGCAATTGCGGATGCGGTTCGGTTTTTACCAAAATCCGCACCAACCCGCACCATGCTCACCCCTACTCATGTTTATGTGAAGTGCATAAAAATTTTAATCCCTTTATTTTTGAAAATGTATAGATGTTTTTTATATTTTATCAGTGTAAATAGAAATAAGCTAGGATTCATAAAAATTCTTACACTTTTACTAACACTCTGTTCTCAAGAAAGAAATAAAGAGAAAATGAAAGTAAAGTAAAGTAAAAAAAAAAATAAAGAAATGAAAAGAAATTAAAGTTGACTTTCACCCCAAAAGTTGAGTGAAAAATTTTTATGCAAAATCCTCCCACTTTCACTCTTTTACTTTCACTTTACTTCAATTCCTAACAAAAATTTGAGAACACAAAAAAAAAATCACTTACATTTTCTTTCCCTCCTTCTATTCAACTTGAGAACACAGTGATACTCACACTTGTGAGTCCATACAAACATAAACAAGTTTGCAATTTAGAAGTGAAGAAATTATATTTTTCAAGCATCTTTATTCACCCTTAAAGCTTTACGATAAACTTGTTCACAATTAATTAATAACGTAAAAGTTTATACTAACACAAAAGTGTATGAATTTACTTTTTAGCCAGGCATATACGGAGTATTTTCGTAAAAAAGGTTTAAATTTCAAAATTTAACCTTTACTTGCACGTTTTAAAAAGAGTCATTATTAAATTAGATGTGAATTTTTTTTTTGTGTCACTAAAACCTTTGTCAATAAAATGCAATTTCCTATAAATTGTAAAACGTAATGAAACTACGACGATAGGAATTTATCCATTCCCTATTAGAATAGTGGGCAAGGGAGTTATTGTTTCACCATTTGGGCCCACCCCACGCGCTAAGGCCTTGCCCTCCAATTTCGTTCACGCGCGACACACGGATTTCAAACAAAAATTTGGTGGTCTGACCACCGGTTAGAGATGCATTTAATCGGGACCCACGTTTGAAGAAAAAGAAAATAAGAACATTAAAAAATCGGATTCCAAGCAAATATTTTTTTCTCGTGTTTTTCTCGTCGGAAAAAATGGAAGAATGAAGAAGATGGGTTGAGTAGCTAGGGAAGTGAGAAGGTTTGTTGGGTAGTGAGAAAGTTGACTGTGTATGTTCAAAAAAAAAAGAAAAAAAAATAAAGTTGACTGTGGCTTTGGTGAGTGTGGGATAAAATCAGTGGCTAGTAGTAGCCTAGTTAAAGCATTCAATTAGTAAAAATTAAGGATCTTTTAAAATATACATTATTTTTGCTAACATAGTTGATACTTAGTACGGAGTAATACAGTATCTCTTTGGTAATTATTTTCTTAAATAACATAAATTTGTATAATGCTAAATAAATATAATATAGAAAATGCGTTCACAGTTTATACTAATCCAGTATCTCGATGCCTCCTTTAGTCACATTTTCTGGCTCCGCCACTAGTTGCATATATATATACGTTTTATACCCGTTGTAACGTTTTAATTTCGTACGTTGTATGTTTTTAAATTTGAAGTTTACGTATTTATATTTTTACGTTTATGTTTTTAATTGTGTTAGTATTTAAAAAAAATGAGAGTTAAGGTGAAAAATAATATCTCTTGCCCACTAATTGGTGAAGAGTGGTGAAGGGGAGTGAGAGGAGAGAGAAAGCTGACGTGGCGCTGATGTGTATGGTGAAAAGAAGATTGCCTTGCCTACTAGCCTTAAGTTTTAATATTAAGAAACAGCACACGTAGATTGATTTTGTATCATCTGTCATTGTCATATATTTTTTAAATAGGTCATATTCAAAAGTTTGATTACACGACTCGTTTATGTTTTCAGTTTTTTTTATTTATTTATTATACATGATGTCTTAAAGAATTTTAAGCTTATCTCTTAAAATTACAGACCAAATAACTATTCATTCACAAGTCACACGACTCGTTTATGTTTTCAGATTTTCTTTTCGAACACAATGATTTTATTTGTTTATTCATGTATACATGAAGTATGAACGCCCATAAAAAATGTATGTTGTGTATAAAATATACTAGTCTGGATCTCTATTAGTTACTTGAAGTTCATTCATGATTTTTAGCTTATTGTTGGATTTAGATCGTCTGATGTTTAACTCTTTCATATTCTTCGCATGTTACTGATATTGAGAGTAAATAAAATAATAAGTCTTGTTTCAATTAGCTAGTAGTTGTCTTATTTTATCATTTTCTTATTTTTAATGGGTTCAACATGATCAACATTAGATTTAAATTTGAAAAAAATCCTTAACCATTATTCTTTTTTGAGTTTTGCTAAAAACATACTTTTCACCTTACAAAAATACCTTATTATGTCATGTTTAATCTCTTACAAACAATGTTGCAAAAATCGTGAATCGTTACTGAGGCGGTCCAGGGCCGAGTAGCGTTTTTTTACCGATTAATCGGTAAAAACATACTTTTCATCTTACAAAAATACCTTATTATGTCATGTTTTATCTCTTACAAAGTTACAAAACATTTAATTCATACTTTATTTTTTATGTCCTGTTTTATCTCTTACAAAATATATAATTCATTTTTTTTGTTGGAATATATTTAGAAGCAAAAAATAAAACTAAAAGTTGTTTTAAATTATGTTTTCACATCACAAAAATACCTTACTATCTCCTGATTTATCTCTTACAATATTTAATTCATACTGTATTTTTTTATTGAAATTAGTTTAAAGGAAAAAAGTAAAATAAAAGCTGTTTTAGAGTAGAGATACAGTGAGAAGAAAATTAAAATAAGAAGTGGTGAGAAGTGACCGTAACCACATATTTGAGATGCAACGTTGCGCTAGATGCATTTCTATTTATTTAGATGAACGCCTTTGAGTTTCAAATGCATCTAATTAAGCTAGAAAACACATTACGATGCATTACGATGCAACTAAGATAATAGAGATGCATCCAATTTAGGTCTGTGCATCCAAAATATATTATAGTTACTTCTCATCATTCTTATTTTCAGATTACTTTTTATTTAATCTAAACTCAGTTGGTTTAAATTATGTTTTAATATTAGCATGTTTTTTAGCGTAATTGATTGAAGCAGTTGTTAACTACAATTCTTACAACCGTTCTTAACATTTCTTCTTTTTTTCTTTATTTAATAATTGAACTTTTAGACAACACACTTTTGTTTTGGTTGTCCTAGAACATTTTTAATTTTATCCAGACTTCAGTCTATTAGCCTTTTGGCGGCATTATTTTAGTACGACGTCACTTAAATTGTTTCATATGTTAAATATTTACGAGTAATATTTATTTATTTTAATTTATACCACCCATATAAATCCTTCGAAAACTTGAAAAAGAATTGATGAAACGTATATTCTGTGATGGTATAAGTTCGCAATTCGAAACGATCTATATTGGAACTGGAATAGGAATTTTTCGATCTTTAATTAATATATTAAAAACTGATATCCGTATCGTATTGTGTAGATGAGTTTATCATCGAGCAGTCTTAGTGGATAAGTCAATAATACCCATATTACCTTTGAGACCCATACTTGTTCAATGAGTTGTGAGTTTGTGACTCGTGTCACGTTTACGGGCGAAGTATAGACACCACAAAAGTGTCAAGATTATATGCACGCCTTTATACAATATAAAGACGAAGATATGTTTGTATATTACCTGAACAACTTTACAAAATACCTTCAACACTACTCTTATGCGCGCTGTCGTTTGCACAATTGCACTGATTGAAAGTACACAAACACCTCATTGTAGGTGTAATTAAGTGTGTAACGCCCATAAAAACTAAAAGTTATTCACTAAAATACTTTCATGTTTCAACTAAAAACCAAGATATAATGCGTTAATAATTCATCATTTTAGACTATAAGAGCGTCAACTGTGTTTTCAAATAACAATGTGCGACGGGTTAACGTTGTCACAATTTGTGTATCGAAAGTGTATGTCACCGAAAGAATGAAAGATACATTTATAAGATGTGAAATGTGATTAAGCTCATATATTTGTCGGTATTGGTAATTAAGACTAAATCGTATCCACAACAACAAGAAGTTTGAACACGTTAAAGATGCACGAAAGAAACATTTCGAATAAATAAATGAATAAAAGCTAGTAATCATTTTCCCACTTGATTACTGTATAACTTTTAAGAGGTTTGACGCAAAAGCATATACTGAATAAGGTCGCGTGTAAAGCTGTCGCGTTCACTTTTTTGGCTTTAAAAAGCAATGAAAAGGAAAATGTGATTATCTTCTCGTAATTTCTCTTGAACGGATATTAATTTATCAAAAGTTTACTTTTAAGTATATGTAGTGTCCCACCATGCAACGTCCATAGTGGCAAAATGCTTACCTTTCGGTTATAAAGAAGGACACAGATATCCTAACTTGTCTTATAGAGTTATATTGATACATAGTTACAAGGGGTGAGATTTTTTGTTTGAATGCATATGTTTCTAAAAGAAACAGACGGCCTTATTGCATGTTTATAAATTGCAAAATTTCATTTTATATCAACTTGTAATATATGGTATAGTATAACAAATTTTATCATCAAGCAAGATTCAATATAGAAAGTAGAAACAATATAATACGACTCCCAAGTCAATGGAGTTGGCAAGTCTCCTACCAAAAACACAAGTGTCGTTTATCGTCTTGGCACTCTATCCTAATTCTTTAAAACAACATACTGCAGGTAATCACATTCACATCCTTGTAGGTTAAAATCATTTTCATATTACTTACTTTAAAAAGTTAACGTATACATTATGTTTTAATCATAATAATTATTTATCCAAGTCCGTGTTATCATCAATTGCAGTTAAAATAATTAAGTAATGTCTTATACTCATACTAGTTGTATAATACGGAGTATTTGTTATAACTTATAACTCTCGTGCGCGTAAGGAGTTTATACATGTATAGGGTGTATACATGAATCTTTATTTTAAAATTTTAGTTTATTTAAAAGACGTATAAGAATTTGTCCGTGTTTGATATTTTGTAATTGAGATGTAAGTACAAATAATTATATACTAATTTTTGCATAAACTTTATTTTATTATATATTAACAGATTAATATTTTGTAAAAAATGTTGTTGGATTAAAGATTTAACTTTATTTAACCGACATGCGTGTTGAGGTTGATTTTGTTGTTTACATTCAACTATTGATATCATATTATGCATAATGTTCGAGTTTAATAACAATAATGACCGTTGATAAAATTAAAATATAAAGTTTATTAAAATTGTTTTTCTGGATATCTATATATAAATTTTAGAGTAAACTTCAAAATACATTTCTGTGGTTTATAGTTTCTAAAACCTTACATCCTTGTCAGAAACTATCGACACATTACATCCTTTGTTAGCCAAAAGTTTACCATCATACATCTTATGATAAACGGTGCAAATGTTTTTTTCTTTAACTTTAAATGAACTCTAACGGAGGGTTGTTTTATCTTTTTACTAGTAAGCGAGATGTATTTTGTAGTTTATCATTATTATTATTACTATTATTATTATTATGATGATGATGATGATGATGATATTAATAATAATAATAGCTAGAGGTATGAGGGCTCAGATAGTATCTCGGTTTTCCACTAATTTCTTATAAATTTCATGAGTTTCTAATAAAGTGATGTTTATCAATAATAATAATAATAATAATAATAATAGTAATAGTAATAGTAATAATAATAATAGTAATAATAATAATAATAATAATAATAACAATAATAGTAATAGTAATAGTAGTAAAGTATAAAAGTAAAGTGGAAAATACATCATCTTACAAGTAAAAAGACAAAAACTTATAACACAGCCTCTATGACATCCTTTTCCAGGAAAGTCCAATATCGACGATAGAAGCCAAATGTAAAACCATCAGGCCCAGGCGATTTATCAACCCCACAATCCCAAACCGCTTTCTTGATCTCCTCCCGAGTTATCTCATTTTCCAAATCCACTTGTTGATCGAAACTTAATTTATTCGGGAAGTCCAATTCAATATTAAGACGATAATCAGGAGGCTTATTAAAACGGTTAGCAAAATAAGAGAGAAACTCACTTTTTACTAGAGTAGGAGAATCGATCCATCTACCTTCCACCAAGATGCCACGAATAGCAAGTTGGTTTCTTTTTTTATTTAGAACCCCGTGATAATATTTCGAATTTTCGTCTCCATCTATCGCCCATTTGATCTTCGCTGTTTGAGCCAACTCCATCGTGTCTAACTTGTCAAACTCCTGTATTGATTTAAGGACCTCCATACGTTTAGAGATGAGAACCGAGCTCCCCTCCCCCTTGTCCAGTAGCAAATCTATTTGGGACAGCTCCTCTTTTAAGCTTTGCTTATGACTTTTGGAGTTTTCTTTGTTGGCTTTAACCCACACACGAATCTTCTCTTTGAGATACTTCATTTTTTTCATAAACATTGACATAGCATTCGAATCGGTCACATGAGCATCATTCCATGTTTGTTTCACAAAATTATCGAACCCTTCCAATTCAAACCAATAGTGAAAAAAACGAAACGGGGAAGGTCCATAATCATGATGGGACTCACACATTAAAATGGGCCTATGATCAGATAAGTAACGGTCCAAAGTAATAGATGAAATGTTAGGACATGAATTTAGTAAACCTTCAAAAATAAGGAAGCGGTCGAGTTTGCTCATCTTCGACCCTGATTTGTGACACCATGTGAATTTGCAGCCGTCTAAAGGGACCTCCTCCAATCCAGCGGACGAAATAAACAAGTTGAAAGCATCGGCACCATGAACGTTAAAGATAGACCCATGTCTTTCATCTTGTGTCCGCACCTCATTAAAATCACCCATTATGATTACATCGCCATTCCAGTTGCTGAGAACTAGAATCAAGTAGTCCCATAACATCTTCTTTTCACGTAACTCTTGAGGTGCATATATTGAAATAATAACTAACTTCTTACCGTTAGGCACCCATTCACCTTGAATAATCACAAAGTAATCTGAAATCGTGGAATTGATCTTACGAAACAATCTAGGATCCCAAATACAAAGAATACCTCCCGAATTTCCAACGGACGGACTCTGAACAAATTCGAATCCAAAGTTACCCCAACATAGTTTGATATTGAAAAGCTCAATATCCTCCATTTTAGTTTCTTGTAAGGACACAAAATTCACCTTGTATTTTTCACATAACTCCCGGACCCAATCCTTTTTAGCCTTTTGGGCAAGGCCTTGAATGTTCAAAGACAAAAAATTCATCGATTACCACCATATACTCCTTGAGAATTAATGATGTCACCAACGTTGCGTCTAAGTTATATACAATATTTACTGAACAGCTTTAGTTGACCCACTGTCTCATCACACCATGCATACGATACAATCATCGTATTTATATCCCATTTGTATTTACACTCTTCCCATCTTTTCAAACAGATATGATCATTTAAATGATTCAGAATATCAGACATCTCAATTACATAATGAAATAATATAATATGAATATATATATACAGTACATAAGTTGAGTGACATATTGACAAGAATACCAAAATTTGAGATGTTGTGATTTTCTAATAAGTCAAAATAATTGTTGAAGCACTTTGTAAGAATATGTTTTTAACTTGTATCTATTTTACATCTTTATAAATATATCAATCTTGAACAAAGTTGAACATTGAACATGCAATGCATGAGTGACTACGAAGAGAAACGATCTTAAATTGATTGAGAAGATCATCTGTAATATATCTAATCTGAAAAGACTACTGATCGATTATCAATAAGAAAAAATCATGATCTAAGCATCAGCCTAGCAAAAATGTACTTTAAGACGTAAAGAATTTAGTCTCCAGCGATAAATAGTTTCAGGCGATGGACATGTTTATCTTCCTGTCTAAAAAAATAAGAGAGTACAGTATATTGCTACAGTAGATTATATCGTAACCTTTTTGAGATCCAAAAAACGGACAAACTAGAAACTATATAAAAAATAAAACTAACCTTGCTTAATACCAAAAAAACCTTAGGCAAAACACAACCAGCTTCATTTGATTCGGTCGTGGTGTATGTCGAACAAATCAAATGAAGGTAGCCCTTGGTGTGCAAAGTAGGTTGTCCAAAGTCGAAGGGTCATTTTCTTTGTGTGTGTTAATTAATTAAAAAAATAATATTTGTGGGATATATATTTGTAGTGTAGGTTGTTTTAGTTTGGTAAAAAGTGTTCTGTAGGTCGTCGAAAAGAGAAAACTGATTTGACAGACAAAATGAAGGTCGCCCATCGCCCATGGTCACTGCTGTCCTTAGCCTTAAATCAAGCAAATTGACCTTCCATGTCGATACTCGATAAAGTGTGTGGGCATTGCACCTGCAACACTCTGCAAGTATTAATGGGTGTTAAATTAAGGTTGGGGTAGGCACCAATCCCAAGTAGATTTCATTAAAAGAGAAACAAAGTTGACTCTAAATTTAAAATCAGACATCTAGGAACACGAAATAGCCCTGCTATCCATCTTCATGCAAAAAATATAGCCTACATTTTCGAATTAAATGGTGTAGTAGAGAGGCCATATCCCGAGTAGGTTTATATTTTTGCAGGACATCGATGACTAGTAACGCTAATAAGCTTACATGTCTCGTATGTCCCATATATATACTACGTGAAAGTCAATGATCAAACTAACTTAGTGACCGATTCAGGAATTAAATACGTCCAATCGATTTGGATAACATGACCATTTATTTGTAATTTGGTTTAAGAGTTTAGCAGCAAGATATAAGAATGACAATACTATGATAGTGTATGTTTAACTGGATAAGAGAACGAGTCCACGAAGAGTTAAGAAACACTCGTAAAAGATTTATTCTAATCAAGTTTATTGGTTGAGTTTTAAGGAAGTCCATAAAGATAACATAATTTAATTTCTTTGTATACCAATAATTCATACATAAACCAAACGCCACCTATAATACGTTTCATAATTTGTCTACGTTGAAATATATTCACACCATTCACCTACTTGTGTTTTGGTCAAATGAGAAAGTCAAAACACACTATACCATTCCTTCGGCTGATTTCAAGTAAAACTATGCGTGTTTGTCTAAAACATTTTATTTGATAAAACTATGTTTTTTAGATGCAAATCATTTCTGGTTTAGGTTAAACCTCAGTGCAACGAATATTGAAAAAATTAAAACTTGTTTTGACATTTGTGTGTAGCTTTTTTTTTTTTTTTTTTTTTAACGGCTGTGTGTAGCTTGTTAAGAGTGTAAATTAGGTCTTATCATTTAATTTTTATAATAATAACATGTATATAAGGATCTAATATATTCCAGTCATTACAACACATTAATTCTTCTTCAGTGGTCCTAAACTTAACATGTCATGTCACACCCCAAATTTAAAGCACATGGTTTTCGAGCTCTTAAATGACTCACAACTTGGGACTGGACTGGACTAGACTTGAATACTACTTTAGTGGGCTAGTTTCTAATAGTGGGCCTGTTGCACCATGATCAGGGTTGGGAACTTTATCAAGTTGAAATTTAGTATGTGTGATTAAACTCTAAAACAAGTTGAATTTTAGCAAGAACTAGAGCTCAATTAATCTGGATAGAGCATTTTAGTAAAACACTCACACATCCTATTGAGTTATTTGAGCTCTGGTGAAACTTTTCTTAATCATAGATCATTAGAGCATTTTAATAATCAAAGAGTTGATGAATCCACATAGGCACATCGCCAATTTTCCCTTACATGTACAGCAGTCGACAAACGGATAAAACAAATTCAACTTGCCAAGCCCGCATATTATATAGGGCGTGCTTTTGGCATGTACACATCTTGACAAAGTGTCTTTCGTCCTAGTTTTCACCACGTTTCGCTCTAGTCTAATTGTCTACCCTCGTCGTGTTGCCAGTTGCTATTACAGAACACGCTCCATATAATAATCCAAATAATCAACTAAATTATTATACGTAAAGTTAAACATTACACTATAAGAAAAGTGTTTGATGCATGAATATATTTAAGCCGCCTGAACTTATATTTCCAAATGATACAACAAGCCAACCTAGTCACAAATCCACCACCAGCCTCCATGGCCCACCAATATTGACCCACCCACCTTCGTCTTCTTTTACCTCCAAAAACTCAAACACACTAAACATTTTTGTATTTCACTTTTGATTTTTGAAACCACAACGTATTAAGCAATGGATCAAACATCTCCCCGGAAGTCTCCAGCGTCGAACACAAGCGTTCCTAGTCCTCTTATCGTCCCAAAGGCTTTCAAATATCCTGAAATGTAATCAAATGTTAAATGTTTCTTGAATGATTTAAGAAAAATAAACTTTACAAGTGGTTATGTTATTTAGTGGGCTTGTTTGTGTTATTTTGTAGGTACGCAAGTCCTACGGATTCGATCATTTCACCTGTTTCAAAGGACATACTTGCAAGAACCAAGTCTAAGAAATCATCTATTTCTTTACGCAATTCTTCTTCTACAGTTAAAGAACATCATAAGGTACGACGACATGCATACCAATATTATAGGAACTAGGATGTTAATGTTTGTCCTTTGTTTCATTTCAAAAATAATCACTTGCTCATTTCACTTTGTTTTGATCATCTGAGTATTGTAACAATTTTATAAAGTATTTGAAAAGTTATCTAGTTTTGTTAATATAAAATTTTGAAAATGTAGGATGAATGATAAAATAATTCTTAAAATTATTGAAGTACAAAAATGCATTTGGTTATATAATATACTGTGTAATGTGAAAGTTATGGAATAGACATGAGATGAAGAAAATTTTAGTTAGCAATCAAGTATTTGTCGGAATTAGTAAAAGAAAAACTAGATATAGTTAGCAAGCATAGCGGGTGGTCTAGCGTAAGGGCTCGAGAGTCTCCAAGTGAGGTCTTAACTTCATGGAGGGTAGATGTTTGTTTCTTTGGTTAATCTGACGCTAGTGGTTACTGCTGCAGATTTGAGATTCCAAATTTGGGGACAAGGTGCTCTTGAAGTTTGAAGAAACTCGAGCAGGTGGATTAAGCTATTGCTACAATCTTGATTGTGACTTGTTTTTTCCTTTCTGATTTGATCATATTTAGTTTTTTAACCATCTTAATAACAGTAGTTGTTGTGTTATTATATATCTAAAGTTCTAAACGATAAAAAATGCAAAAGAGACAAATGTTGGCTATGCAATATAAAAAACCTCAAGGGTTGTGCAAGTATCTTGTGTTGTCTTTGGACCTTAAACTACCGAAAAAAAACTTCGAGATAAGAATAATCCCAATTCCCCGATGAATCAAAAGCCCGTTACTTAAGTCTACTGATATCAACGAATAAAATTTGGAAGGGACGCACATTTGTACAGAAGGAACAACTTCTCGTGTAAAATACACACCCTCTCAGGCAGAGGGTATATCTGTGTCAATGTGAAAAATGGTGACATCAATGTGAAGGCTCTTTTTGATTCCTCCCGTGAACACTAGTCAGTATAACAACTTACCATCCAAAAAAGTGGTATGCAGGTATACCTAAAAGTCTGAAGCATTATGTGGGGAAGAAAATAAAAATAAAAAATAAAAAAATAATAAAAAAAAATAAGAACTCTATATACTTTCTTACATAACCCGTTCAAAAAAAAATTTTCTTACATAACATAGGGATGGGAGAATGATTCCCAACTCCATTATGCCATATCATTTGAGATTGTGGTCTCTCAGTCCCCTACACTTCGTCCTTACAGGATTTTTCAGGCTGAGTTGCCTCGTACCCTTATTGACTTGGATGTGAGAGGTGGTTCATAGGGTTTTCAGTCAAAACGGGCAACCGTCTAATGTTTTTTGGGGCTGCAAAAAACTAATAAAATTAGAGCTGATCAATGCGTGTTGATAACAGTTTCTCGGTATGTAAAGTAATCTTGGTTTTCATCATCGTCAAGTATATAAAGAAAGGCATTATCATATTACAATACAACAAAGTCTTTTATGTAGACCTGAATTGGAGTCAACAATTATTTTTTCTACTATCTCCGTCCCAAGTGGTGCTACTGTTGGTATCTTCTTAACTTCCACCAAATTAAGTTCCTGTAAAAGTAAGATCAAGTAAATAAAGGTCATGAAGGTTAAGGCCAAAAATGATGTTAATACTCAATAACATACATATCTACAATGCAAACTAATTATCTTTTGTGGATCCAGATTCTTGCCCTTCGATCTAACCAGTTGGGAATACTAAAAAAAATAACCATGAATCACTAAACGATGTGCTCGAGGTGAAACGATGGGCGGGACAGATATAGTATGCAGTAGATAACTCTTGAACCAGTTGACCCATTATCAAACATATACACCCTAATTGACCCATTTTCATACAAATGGGCAAAACTGGTTGATACATATATGTTAGGTCAAGAAACAAGATAGGAGCATGCCAAGACGTTTATAAACTGATAGAAAAACATGATTCATGTGGATCAAACAGACCAAGTGCAGCAGACTCGCCCCATCTGTTTGGAGTATACTTTCATTTTTACCTCCAATTGTAGGCAACGGTAATTGTATCAGCAGCTAAGTCTTGGGTATCATGTGTAATTTTACATATTACGAAGAGCATTTTATGAGATTCATGTTCCTCAATCCTGTCTTAGGCCAAAATGTGGTAATAAAGCCTTAAGGAAGCTCTCAAACATATTTATCATTCAAACTACTATGATATATTATTAGAGTTAAGAAGTTTGAACTTTTATATGGGCTGTCTCATTGTGGATCATAGGTTTAAGCATTTATTATCACTTAACAAAAGCATATATTACACTAGCTAAAAGACCCGTGAAATACACAGGTTTTCAAACAGTGGCCGAACTTGGCCTCTTTTCTCGGGAGGGCCGAAATATTTTTTAACGTAAAACGTAATTCTTTATATATTCCAAATCATTCATACATGTATCAAAGCTAGCCCTATCTTTCGAGTTTCCAACACTCATAGTGGTGGCCTATGAAGTGGTGGCTTGGACCTGAAATAAAAGAGTGTCAACCGTCACCAACATAGCCATGACCAACGAGCTCGAAGTGATGGCCTATGGAGTGGTGGCTTGGGCCTAAAAAGGGGTGCCAACCACAAACAACGAGGATGTTGGTTCTTCAAAGCGTGTGGTATTTGTTACGATCCCATATTTGTCAAGTATGAGGTTGGTTGGTGACTTATAAAGTCTAGGTGTCCCCTCCTCTTTTGAGATAGCTTTTTAGAGTGAGTTATGCACCTAGTTTGTGACTTGATGCGACCTAATATGAGATGGGTTCGTATCATAAAGAACAAAACAGAGACCCCTAAGTAAGTTAAAACAAGCTATGTCGATCGTCTCCAATCTAACCGATAACAATATTTAGGCTTTTACTGAAAATACACGCGCATGCGTAACATATTAACGACGAGCCACAAACCCACGAGCATCATGTAAAAAGAAAAAACTTAGTTTTAGTTGCTACTGAAATCCAAATACACAAACGTGGTTAGTAGTGAGTCTTGAATCTATGGCCATTACCATTTAGAGAAATGCTAGACCCACATAAGAATTACAAAAGAATAAAATCTTCAAAACACATTCACTTTGTTGGCTACGAGTCTAAAACCCACAAGAATTGTGTTAAAAAAAACTCTAATCATCCTATAGTTAGAACAACAATTGTTAACACATTAGAACAACAAATTTATTTCACAATCATCCTATAGTTCTGCGAAAGAAATAAAGATGTGTCATTTCATACTCAGCTCATTCGCGCAAGATTATATTTAATCTACTCGTGTGAACAACTAACACGTAAGCAGCATGAATATTGGAAGAAAAAAATACATACGTTGCTAAAGCAAGTAAGTAACTGTCAATCTGCCATTGCATTATACTAGTGTAGGGCTGAGCATCGGGCGAAAACCGGACCGGACCGACCAAGACCGGACCGGACCGAGGACCGAGAACCGGAAAAACCATAGACCGAGACCGGACCGAATGTGGTCGGTCCGGTCTCGGTCCGGTCCGGTCCGATCGGTCTTCGGTCGGTCCGGTCCAATTAGGCAAGTTTTTCGGGTTTTTGGTCGGTCCGGACCGGACCGGACCGAGGACCGAATTTGCCAAAAAGCTTAGACCGAGGACCGGACCGAATTTGGTCGGTCCGGTCCGGTCGGTCTCGGTCCGGTCGGTTTTGTCGGTCGGTCCGGTCCATCCGGTCCGTTTGCTCAGCCCTATACTAGTGTTAACCCGAAATAGATACATGCATGGTTTAATGCAAATAAAATGACGTCAATTTTTGTCATAATTCTTTCATTCGGTTATTCAACTTTACAATTCCTGTGCAATTTTTTTATTTTTTTATTGAACAGTGTGGTTTAATTTAGTAGTGGTTTAGTATTGTAACCTTACATTGTATACTTAATTAGAGCTTCTTGCTAGTATTTATATCCAAATCGATATTTTATGGGAACATTTACACGATATACCACATACGTACGCTTTTGTTCTCGAGTGGATCAGCCCTTCTAGAGCCAGTATGTCGTAATGATGATGTCAAGAATGACGTTAGTCGATGTTAAATGGGAGGATAGCAACCTTGACAAATGCATCATTGAGTAATTGCATTTCTATTCAAAAAAAAGTAATTGCATTTGGCTTTTTCCCTTTTCGGCAGGACAAATCTTAGGTCCCAATTAACATATTTCACCCTGCATGTTTTATATTAATTCAGTTTCTTCTTTCTTCGGAAAAGGAAAATCAAAAGGTTCTTAACTTCTTGTTACTTATCCATGTTATTGATGTAATCAATAAACATGGACAGTTATAGTTTAGAAAATTTATGTATCCATGTGTTTGAAGCGGCACTTCTTGTGAACTACTAAGACGGTGTTTAAATTTGACTTAATTGACTTACTATGAAAAAAATTGAATTTCATATTCGAATTGTTTGTGTATGACTTAATAGAAAAAATAACTAAAAATATAAAGTGATAAAATTGAAGATGTCTGCACTAAATCATCTTTTATTTAAACACGACTTAACACACAATTTAAACGCACGAGCCCAAGTATGTCTAACCATGAAAAGATAGTGTATTTCATATTGTTACAAAAGCGGTTGTATGAACCGATCATTGGTGTATGTTATCAACACTTTTCAAAATTTTCAAAAAAGGCGTCTCTTCCTTATGAAAATATTTCAAGGTCAATTTTCAAAATAATTTTTTTTTTTACATATCGCTAAATTATGTCTAATTAAATTAGTATAAAAGATGAATTTCACTGAACTTGCAGTGTTACGATGATCATCTTGTAGGTACACGTTGGAACACGGAACGAAAAATTCTAACAAAGACATATCTCCATTAAGCATGTTCATTGCTTGATCTTTTATGACTGAATGAAGTAATAGTGATAAATTCACAAACTTCATCGGTATAATCACAATTAATATAACACATGACTCTAACTCATGCTTCAAATTTACACAATCTAACCATGTATTCTCGTGACCGTTTCCAACCATTTTCTTATGCACTGCCGTTATACCATTAGGCCATTTTAGTGTTAGTTATAATTCCATATATAAAGTAACAAAACCCCATGGACTAAACATGCACTATAACTATAGTCTAGAAACCACTTTTGCAATTCACTATGATACAACATGTGATATGTGGAAATTTTACAAATAGGATAGTACTATAGCGACATGAGGTGGGGTTCAAACTCAACTAAAGTCGACAAGACACGAGGGCTTCTAGACCAAACCGCATGGCCCGGGTTGGGTTGGGTTTTCCTAACTATAAGTATTCGAAAGAAATGACCACCGGTTAAACCGGGCTACTATAGAAGGTAAACCGGGCCCATTCTCCTTTTTATGTTGGTTTTTATTTGGACCGACGGTCTTTTAAAGGGCTCGCACGATGTTGTATTAGCATTTTAGAGGTGGACCCTAGCATACCTCTCCGATTTGAAAGACATGAATTATGTATGTAACATTTTTATTTTTATTTTTTAACATGGAATTTGTATTAAAAAGTCAAGCAAGAAACTCAACAAAAAACATAGTTACAAGACGTTATTACAAGCAGTTTAGGGATCAGAAATCCAAACTTTTCAAACCCGTCGTCGTTACTTATTCCTATGTGCAATCGAAAGGTGTGAGGGTCTTGATGTGTTCATTGAGCATATCTTTCTCTGATGATCTGGAGTCGAAACATAACATGTTTCCATACCCCAAAATAACCCGTAAAGTTGGCTGGATGACCGTGTCAAAACAAGTCTTCAAATGGTTTTTGAAAGGGTTTGAATCGCTTAACATATTAGAGTTGTCAAGTTCTTCGGAAAATTAGCAAGATCACGTACCTTTTTTTATATGATTGATATATTAGTTAAACAAGAGTTGGGTGAAAAACTTTGTGTTTTTTTTCTTCTTTCGATTATGGTTGATGAAGTTTTAGAAATACAGAAATCATATATGCATGTTTTAATCAAATATTTTGTCTATGTAAAGCTGTTAGAGTTTTGAATAATGGCATATGACTAGTTTATTTAGCTCATGCCTAATTGTGTGGATTGAGTCCATCAGGTTTATGATTTGATATGTTTGTCAATAAGTTATGTATTCATTTATAAATACATATGCAATTTTATGATGTAACAAAAAACACATACAATCAATAATAACTCTATTTTTTATTTTACATGGTATCAAAAGTTCAAAACATATGTTCAAATTTCTTCATTTAAGAGCCTCTCATTCAAACTGCATGAAGTGTTAAATGGTTACTTTTGTTGGCTCAAACCTAATTGTAGGTTTAAATCCATTAGCTTTAGGAGTTGATATGATTATTCAATAATGTATTTATTATAAATAAAGATGCATTCCTTATAATGTAATAAAAAACACACAATCAATAATAACTCTATTAATTAGTATTTTACAATAACTTTATCAAGTAACCTTTTTTGAAAACTAGTTAATAGCTAGCTAAATAATTTCATTAGATCAATAACTATGTTTCATTAGCTAAATAATCAACTAAAAATAGACAACAATTCAATAATCAATAACTAAGTTTCATTAGTTCTAAGCAAACACAAATAAACTTAAGCTAGCATGTTAAAGAGAAGAACAGATAAACAAGTAATAGAACAACACATAGACATATTAAATGATTAAACAAATAACTTATCTTCAATTAAACATTGATGAAAAAGGCTGAAAAGCCTCACAAGAACTCTGAAAATCGTTTAGGGTTTGCTCCTCCAAAGTGTTACCATCAATTATAGAAAAAATGTGAAACTATATATAGATTTACAATCATGACGGCGTCACCTTATAGGTAGTGGCCGTCAGCTCGCCGTCTTTAGGGTTTCGTCTTGTGCAAGTCGCCGCCACGACGGCGTCGCGTATTATCCTCTGACGCCGTCCCTTTATGCCTTAAAGCGTGACACCCTTCTCCATTTATACCTGACGCCGTCAGGTTGAATGTGTTCCAAGATCTATGAAGCGACGTATGTAAAATCTTCCAGCTCCAAAATAACAAGTGACGGCGTCACAATGTATTTAGTGACGCCATCAGGTCTACTTATCTGACGGTTTTTTCGCGACTTCGTCGTTTTCTTCACTTTTTTGTCCAAATATGCTTCAAAAGTGCCGTTTTTCATAATTCTCGTCCCAAGTACCTAAAATACAAAAAAAAAACGATTTGAGGCAATATTTGATCACATTTGCTCAATTTTTGGCTTAAATGACCCCTTAAAAAGGTACCAAATAAATCCTTATCAGAAATCATTATGTTTGTTATGTTAACTATCAAATCACATAAAAATACTTGAAGGCACAACAACAGTATAACATGATATGTATAAATATAAATAAACATACGATATGAAAACAAAGTACCATAAAACACACATATTATATAATACGCATGAACAACAAAACACAAAAACAAAGACGGAACAACTTAAAACATCAAGAAATGAGTATACAAAAAAAAAAAAGTGCAATATCGAAGCAAATGCAGTACACCAACCACATTAGTAGATACTTTAATCAAAAACATCAAAATTGAATAAGTAAACAACATAAATAAATAGCTCATAGACGTACTATACAATAAACAAAAGATCATAAACAATATACGTATGGAAGAATCAAGATAACATCTAAGCACATATGATTAATATTTAATAGTGCTAAATGGAACAACAAGTAAAGACAATACAACAAATAAGTAGGGCCAATGATCAATTAACAAGATAATAAAGATGTTACATACACATAACAAAACAGTTTGACACATGATAGTCTTAAATAAAGATGTTACACACAGCTTAATAACTTTAAAACGATGACATAACAAAACTACCAATAGTCCAACATAATGAGAAACATAATCCATGTCACGAGAACAGTGACTACAATATAGCAAAAACATATCGTATTAGTAAATAGATAGACATCTACGACATTCCGATCAAAATCAAAGATTGCACACTTTAAGACTATTGTGCTGATAACGTGTTACGAAATGACGATAATCAAGTAGAAGTATAGGCTAGAAGACTTGAGAGATTGTGGAATGCATTTTCATGATGATCACAAACTACAAATGAACCTTTATTTATAGGGTTCTTACAATCAAAGTATTTAGTACAACCATTATTGAAGGAATACAAAAGATTATAGGTTATGGAAATTACGGTATATGAATAGCCACACACATAATTATTCATAATAATAATAATAATGCATATATGTGTATTGTCTAAAATGATTTTGATTCATGTTTAGACTTTGTACGTATACTATGACTAGTTCTTGAAACAGGAAAATGATACATGTACATAACGTGTCATCAATTATATATTCCACGATCTCACCCTAGTATACAATAAAGCTAACAAAAAGTAATAAAACCCAAAATGGTAAAGTAACTGGAAAATAATATATCTTCATTCTTCTTATTTGATATACTTACATACCTTTCTACTTGTGTGATCATAACAAATTGATTGATCAATGAATTAAATCAAAGAAGAGAAACTAATGCATTACACATGTTATAATTTGGTGTCGGTAAAAAGATAAATAAAAAGATATTGTAAGAGAATATAGCGTTGATCAAAGTAAACTACTTATATAGTTATATAGCTTAGTTACACCTTAATCCTTTTTTGGAAATAATTAAACATTGAAAACATAAAACGAAGTTTTTTTATAAAAAAAAAGACAAAAACAATAATAAATGCTTGTAAAAAAACAAAACAAAAGAAATAAACAAACAACGCGTTTTCTCAATGAAGTCTCTCTCTCTCACTAACTGTTCATCCAATCTCTCTCCAAAACACACCACCATGTCCTCTCCTCATCCCCAATTTCTAGGGTTAGGGTTTTAAACCATTTATTCAGATCTTCTTCATTTCACCACCAATTTTTATAAAAACTTCACTTTCAGGGACCCTTTACGGGTTCAACAAATGGGTCATCTTCCAAAACCCGTTTACCCGTTTCATTTCATCTGGGTCATCTTCATCATCACTGTTTCCTGCCAAGATTCCGATAAATCAGCTTTGTTAGAGTTCAAGTCATCAGTTAAGGATCCTGCCGGAGTTTTGTCGGGTTGGGATGTGAGTAAAAACTCGGATCATTGTTCATGGATCGGTGTCACGTGCGGGTCACGTGATGGTAGGGTTTATGGGGTTAATATTACTGGTGGAGGTGATTCAGGTGAGTTTACTTGTTTGAAATATGATGAATTTAGTTTGTATGGTTTTGGTGTTAGGAAGAAATGTGATGGGAGTGGTTTTAAGTTAAGTGGTAAGTTGTCGGTTTCGATATCAAAGCTTACGGAGCTTAGGGCGTTGTCATTGCCTTTTAATGATTTGAGTGGTGAGATACCGGATGAGATTTGGGGGATGGAGAAGTTGGAAGTGATTGATTTAGAAGGGAATTTGATTAGTGGGAGTTTGCCGTTTCGGTTTAGTGGATTAAGGAGTTTACGTGTTTTGAATTTGGCGTTTA
The DNA here is from genome assembly GCA_014162995.1 of Artemisia annua. Lineage (NCBI taxonomy): Eukaryota > Viridiplantae > Streptophyta > Magnoliopsida > Asterales > Asteraceae > Artemisia > Artemisia annua. The sequence continues at coordinate 40,292 of LBNU01004649.1, read as the reverse complement.
ATAAGGTGTCGGGTGAGATACCGGATGGTTTATCGGAGGTTAAGAGTTTACAGGTGTTGAATTTGGCTGGGAACCGTGTGAATGGGTCTATACCGGTGTTTCTTGATGCGTTAGGGGATTTAAGAGGGTTGTATTTGTCGTTTAATTTGTTGTCGGGTGATATTCCGGATGAGATTGGGTATAATTGTGGGAGTCTCGAGCATTTGGAGCTCTCGGGTAATCTTTTGGTTGGTGGGATTCCGAGTAGTTTAGGGAATTGTACGAAGTTGCAGTCGCTTTTGCTGTATTCGAATTTGCTTCAAGAAGAAATCCCGTTTGAGCTTGGTGGACTTAAAACATTGCAAGTTTTGGATGTATCCAGGAATAGTCTCAGTGGTGCAATACCACGTGAGCTTGGAAGTTGCTTAAATTTGTCGATCCTCGTGTTGTCAAACTTGTTTAATCCAATTCCTAGTGTTTATAATACGGATGATGGTATATCACAACTAGCTCCCGAAGAAGAGTTTAATTACTTTGAAGGTACGATACCTTCGGAAATCACTACTCTCCCGATGCTGCAGGTGTTATGGGCACCGAGAGCGACTTTAGAGGGAAACTTTCCCGAAAATTGGGGTGCTTGTGCTAGCTTGGAAATGGTCAACTTGGGTCAGAATCTATTCGTTGGTGAAGTATCTAAAGGATTTGATAGTTGCAAGAAGTTGCATTTTCTTGATGTGAGCTGGAATAAGTTGACGGGAAAGGTAAGTGATAAACTTCGTGTTCCTTGTATGAGAGTTTTTGATGTTAGTGGTAACTGTCTTTCTGGTCCTATTCCATCTTTTCAAGATACAAAATGTGAACCCGTTAATCTATCAACCGCATACCTTCAGTATTTTGCATCAAAATCTGTAATTAACCCTTCGTTATTTCCAAACAATGTTGGAGATCTTACAGTAATTCATAATTTTGGGGGGAATAATTTTACGGGTGGGTTAGTTTCAGTGCCGATAGTGAGAACCGGTGAGAAGATTGTATATGCTTTTCTTGTGGGCCAGAATGAGCTTACAGGCGAGTTTCCGGGACCCATATTTGAAAAGTGTGTGAATTTGAAAGCGATGGTTGTGAACGTGAGCTACAATGCGTTATCGGGTCAAATCCCGACAAACATTAGTCAAATCTGCCCGATTTTGACTTTTTTGGACGTCTCTGGGAATAGTATAACTGGCACGATTCCTGCTAGTTTTGGTGAGTTGGGTTCTCTTGTTGCGGTTAATTTGAGTCGGAATATGTTAACAGGAGAGATACCTGTTAGCTTTAACAAGATTAAGGATCTGAAGAACCTTTCAATGTCTGGCAATAAACTTACAGGTCAAATCCCTTCTGGTTTAGGGAAGATTGGATCTTTACAAGTTCTTGACCTTTCTTCAAACTCATTGACGGGTGAGATTCCGGAAGACTTTGTAGAATTAAAGAATTTAAGCGTTCTTTTACTCAACAATAACAAGCTTTCCGGGCAGATTCCATCTGGTTTAGCAAACGTTAAAACAATCGTGAGATTCAATGTCTCGTTTAATAACTTGTCAGGCCCCTTGCCGTCAAATGATGATTTGATGAAATGCAGTAGTGTTCTTGGAAACCCGAATCTGCAATCATGTAAAATCTCACCATCAAATGCGTCTCCTGATCAGCCCACTGGTAATGAATTTGCAAATCTTTCCGGTTCTCCGGTTCCCGCACCAAAAGGTGAAAGTGGCTTAAACTCGATTGCCATCGCCTCTATAACATCTGCTTCAGCTATATTTGCAGTTATGTTAGCTCTCATGGTTCTGTTCTTCTGCACTAAATGGCGGCCTAGGCCTGGTCCCAATTCCCGTGGGTCTGTTCGTAAAGAAGTTACGGTTTTTACCGACATCGGAGTCCCATTGACATTTGAGAATGTGGTGCGGTCAACGGGCAGTTTCAATGCTAGTAACTGTATTGGAAATGGTGGGTTTGGAGCTACCTATAAAGCCGAGATCTCACCAGGGTTTTTGGTAGCGATAAAACGGTTAGCTGTTGGACGGTTTCAAGGCGTACAACAGTTTGATGCAGAGATTAAAACATTGGGTCGGCTTCGTCACCAGAATCTTGTGACCTTAATTGGGTATCATGCTAGTGAAACCGAGATGTTCTTGATTTACAACTACTTGCCAGGTGGTAACTTGGAAAAATTTATTCAAGAAAGATCGATCCGAGCTGTTGATTGGAGAATACTTCACAAGATTGCTCTTGACATTGCTCGTGCACTTGCGTATCTTCATGACCAATGTGTGCCGCGTGTTCTTCATCGTGATGTGAAGCCGAGTAACATTTTGCTTGATGATGATTTCAATGCTTATTTGTCTGATTTTGGTTTGGCAAGGCTTTTGGGTACATCAGAAACTCACGCAACAACTGGAGTTGCAGGAACTTTTGGGTATGTGGCCCCGGAATACGCAATGACGTGTCGAGTATCTGATAAAGCGGATGTTTACAGTTATGGGGTTGTTCTATTAGAATTAATATCGGATAAAAAGGCATTGGACCCGTCATTTTCATCATACGGTAATGGGTTCAATATTGTTGCTTGGGCTTGTATGCTGTTAAGACAGGGTCGGGCTAAAGAGTTCTTCACGGCAGGGTTATGGGATGCAGGCCCACACGATGATTTGGTAGAGGTGTTACATTTGGCAGTTGTATGTACTGTGGATTCGCTGTCGACGCGACCAACTATGAAACAAGTAGTACGAAGATTAAAACAACTGCAACCTCCATCATGTTAGTAGCAGTCATTGTTGTTTTATTTTTAGGTTTTTGAAGATTTTAAGATTGTAAATTGTAGCATAGTGTTTATTGCTCAAAATGATTCTATACGTGTAACAAGTCTCGTATTGTCTCTATTGTTTGTTCAATAAAAGCAAAAGAATAGAGATTTTTCTGGGATCTGCAACTGTTTGTTTTATGGTAGCAATGTATAGAAGGTCTGAAATATGATTCATATCTGACTCGACTTAGAAAGGAAATCTATCATGTACGGGTTGGTGTTTGAATGTGCTGCGTTTAAGTTATTCTCGTGTTGATTATTGTGAATGCAGAAAGAAAACTTGTTTTTGAGTCTAATGCTCTAATTGTAAATTTTTTGATTATCTTGAACTCCACTTTCATTTAATTTGATATTAAGAATCATTTCTGTTTCATATTTTCATTCCAATCATTTCTGTCTCACAAGACGAAATTTGTTCAGAATAACAAATTTATCATGTTATCGAGTGATGTGAGTTTGTTCAGGGTAGTAAATCTTCAGATTAACAAGTTTGTTCATCTCTTGATCCTGAAGATTTGTGCTTATGATGCTTATTTCATGGTTTAATTGCTGTAGTATTCAGTATTTGGAGTTACCGTTTAAAAACGGATGGGTTATATGTAACTAAATTTTATTGTTACGAGTGTCCGCATGTCGCACTCTCGTCGTTAGTGCTTGTGTTTTCTTGTAGTTAAGCCTGTTGAAGTGTTGATAACCAAGCACAAAAGATGAACCATAAATTATCACACCCAGAGATCATGGTGTTGATGGTGTTCTGTATTCATATTTTTTTATTATTATTTTTTATTATTGTTATTATTTTTAATCATCATGGCCCTTTAAAGGATGCTTTTAGATCTTTTTTTTTAATAAGTACTTTACTACTGTAGTAGTCTTGAATTCATGTTACACTATTTGTATGGTAACTCATGGTTTCAACTTTCAACACTAGAACTTCTCAACTTGTTTTGGCCAAATTGGCATGCTTTCCAGACATTACTCTAATAGTTATCATTACTTTGTGAATGATGACGCTTACTGAGTTGCGGATTGTTTAAAGGGTTGCCATCAGCATTTTGACCGCTAGGGTCGTTCTGATATGGCTTTTTTTTCACCAAATATTTACATTTTCATATAGTTTCTGGTTTAAATACCATAACGAATTAGAGTTTTGTTTCTCTGATATTATATAGCTGATAGGGCCTAATGTCATTTACAAAATTACAAGAAGAGTGGAACAACGGATACCCCCTAAAGTTGGTATTTTTGAGAAAGCTCATTTGAAAATTTTAGGCTTCCCATTGTTTAAGGTTATTTCTCCTGTTTAAAGTGACATTTAGATACCCGAAATAACACGAGATTCATCTCTAATGTTAATAGGACAGTAACAAAAGTAAGTATTCGTTTTAACTAGTTACGTAAGTCTTATGACCTATTTTAATGTCCCGATTTTGATGGCGCCCTTATGTCAATTGGAAACACCAACGACCCGCTACCCATTTTGACCCAGCCGTTCATTTTGCTAGTTCAACGAAATTGGACATCCCTGAATTTGAATGCTGGGCTCGCTGGTACTCACACTGATCTTTGAAACTAATAATTACCCTAATTTAGGCCATAAATGGCACGAAACAGATGGATGGACATAAATTTATTTACAGGTTGGGCAACCTAAGAAAGAATTTCTTATTGACATCTTTCCATATGTTAATTTTTCCATAAGCAAAATGTGCCGAAATATTTGGAATTACCAAACATGTTTTTACGCTAGCTTTTCGTGAGAAAAAGAGCCAAGAATAGATTTCTTGTTTTAATGGAAAAATCAAGATACTGAAAATGTTAACTAAACAATGGAGTTACAATGATATGTCTTAGTGGGTGCTCAACATTCCCTCCACCGCCATGTTTAACAAATTCTGCCGGAGTTAGAAAGTTACCATGACATACACACACTATTCTAACTTCTTCGCCTTTTCCATATCTGTATAAAAACCCTTGTATCCTTTTGCCATCGGGACCATCCTCTTTGGTGGAAACACATGGCATGGTTTGATCGATTACAGAATGTACTTTGGGTGTGATCTTCGGGTTGCCTTGAACTTTGTTAGTCTTAACAGGTTCATTTGTTGCAATCTTCAGGTTGCCTTGAACTTTGTTAGTATTAGAAGGTTCATTTGTTCCGCTCGTGTCTCTGTTCGTTCCTGTTAAAGAGGAATAGTCAGACACATAGGTGAGAATGTGAGATGGCTCTACTTTGGGGGATAAGCATGTATTTATAAAAACAGTTGACACCATAATGAGTAAATGACATACATTAACTTTCAAAATCAACCTTTTGAAGTAAATACCAGATATAACATTCAAGGATTCTTACCTTCATCTATTGCTTTCTTATTACGTAAGCAATATTAAGGTGTATTTGGTCGTATAAAAGAACCTAATTAATAATCCATGATAAGCATTCTGATCAAAGAACAAGCATATCATACATTCATGCTTGCATAACGTTGTGTTGATCCTATATATTTGCAACCTTTTCTTTAACATCTATATATTAATATGTATACAGCTTCACAAATGCATAATGGTCTTGTTTAACAACGTTAATTTTGTACTTTAGTTTCACCATTGTTTTCTAGAGAAACAACTGTTATTTGTTTAAACAATTACATTTGAATTTATAACATCTTTAAGCACAACTATGCTAACCAAATTCCTACTGAAAAATAAAAATGTAATCGAACAAAGCCTTTCATATTAGCAAACTAAGGTACAAATAAGGTTTGTGATTTTGCCTATTATACTACAATAAGGTCCAACTACAATAATTATACAAGTACAAGCGCTTAACAAAACCTTCATTTATTAGATAAGGGTGTCTTAGGCGGAAATTATAAGCTCACAAATGTGTTTGACGAATTAGTTGGATCTAGAGCTTATTATTATCAAATGACATAATTAAATCAAATTAAATTCAAATACTCCATATATATTAAGCTTTGGCGTGTTCATAAGTAATTAACTTTTGAATTTCGATTAATCTGTGTATCGATTGATTTCCAAACATCCGTGATTCAATTCTCAAAAATATTTTATTCGATACTCAAAAATCTGTCAATCAACACACAAAATAATCAAAATTCAAAATGTTAATTATTAAATAGTCCGATCCTAACAAGTAAACAAAAAAAAAATGTACTAGTAAAATTTACCTAAAGAATGCTGACTATCCAAATCAGAAACACCAGAAGACCCCCCACTTGACCCAATAGACCCATCAGAACTAAACCTCACAAGCTTCTGATCAGTCGTCTTAAACTTTCCGGGCAACGGTGGAGAGTGTTTCTTCATCATCTTCTGATCAACTCGTTTCCGTTTAACTTCCGACCTTCGTAACATCTGCATCTCCTTCCTCTTCCTCCACTCCACCTCATCCGGCAAAGAACACGTCCTACTTAACGGTATAACATTATTATTATTATTCAACGACAACTCTACGTCCACCACTTCCGGTATAATAACAGAAGAACATGCACGAGATAGCTTGTTATTATTATTATTGTTACTTTGTGGGTCCCACCCGTATTTTCCGTTTAGTGATAGGCCTAATGTTAGCTCTGTGTTATCTGGAGGGTTGTTTACAGGGTTTGGGTTTACTGGAATAGGGTTGGAGTTTAGTCTTTGTAGTAAGTCTAGTGAACCTAAAGAATCTTTCTTCATGTTTTTATTTTATAAAAATGATTTAGAAGAAAACCCTAGTCGGAAATTGATGTTTTTGGCTGATTTTTACGCCGGTGAAGAGAAGAGAAGAGAGACGCGGTTTGTATGAGGTTGGTGGTTTTATAGTATGGGGATTTCCTAAATGACGAAAATGCCCTTATTGTTTATTATAAAATGGATTGTTTTTAAATTTAATTTTTTGTTTTGTACTTCTTTCATATGTTCAAAAATTATTATCCCCCGACAGTTTAAGAAAAGAGATCTTTATATTTTTCAACCAATCAAATATTATCTTTACCAACTAAACTAAATTTTGAATGACTAAAGTAAAAGTGAATAATGATCTTGAGACATCCTAAAATAAAAATGTGAAAATAATTTGAGATAAAATCGGTTTATATTATAGAATTATGTTTTTGGCTTATTTTAGAGCGAGGGTTTATAATTTATGAACTTAGTTTTTTTATTTCAGTTTTCGATGTATGCGTTTATTTGTTTACATATAAAAAAGTAAGTACAAAACCTTCAAAATAAGCTGGAAAAGCATAGTTTTCTTTTAGCCAAAGTTCTCGTGTTACTATAATCAAATGTGAGTATTAAGATAATTTCATCATACAAAAAGAAAAAAAAAAGAAAAAAAGAAAACTCGGAGCCTAAAGATAAGTAAGTCTACAAGTATTTTGTTTACTAATATAGGTCGAATCAGATAAAATTATAACAAAAAAGTAAACTTAAATTGACATCTAAAGTAAACTCTCACCGTTTTACCATTATTGTTTACGTTTGTGCATTAGGTTAATTGTCTATTACTAAAAATAGAAAATTTGATATAAATTATTATATTATTTTTATTTGATATTGTTATTATAAACTTTAAAGAAAAACACTAATTAATCGGTAGTTAAAAATAAAACTATCATTTTATAAAATATAAAAGAGATAAAGCCTGAGAGGCACAAGTTAAGCATACAAAAAATAAAGTGGCGGCGATTACCATGCGCAAGTGGTGCAACCACACCGGGCCCCCCTTTGTAAGGGCCCCCAATTTAGTATACTGTACATCCATTAATACTTATAGTTTTATATATAAACGTTTTGAATTTTTAGTGTATTTGTTAAATATTGTCAAAGTTGAACCGGGCCACATATAAAAGATAGAAAACAAACTTTGAGCCACATACAAAAGAGTGAAAGACTTGGATTATGGGGCTTATTTGTGATATCGCACCGGCCCTCCCAAATCAATGAGACGACCCTGAAGAAATACATAAAAAATACACTGCTCACATAAAAGTACACTTGTCTGTATTTTACAAGTACTTTTATGCGAGGTCTTTTTGTACTTTTTTATGAGTTTATGTGTATTTTTGATATGCTTAACTTGTCTGCTAATGCACGAGTTAGAAAAACTCCAATAATAATTACTGTATAATGTTTTTAGGTTGCGTATTTTCTGTCGGAGAACTATTATCTATCTATGAAGGGAGAGAATAATTTGGAACCCTATAGTCTAATGACTGAAACGCCCTTGGATTTATGAAATGGATGGTGGATTGACACGTGGTGGTGAGACAGTTGTCCACGTATGTAGGAAACAAGAAACAAACGCCGAAACTAGCGTCAGTAAAGAACCTATTGTGGATTGACACGTTTAGTATATTAATGTCATATGAGTCATTGACACGTGTTGTGGTAAATCTTGTATAGTTTGTTGGGTAGTATTTCGCATTATTGGTAAAAAAATAGCTGTCATGGGTGGGAGTGTTTGTGACGTGGAAAAACAAGAATATGAAACGTGTCAACCAACTTGTGCAAGTGGTTGTAGGATTTTGGGATTAGAAAATGACAACAACCACCGTCTTGACACGTGTTGAAATATGATTGATTGATAGGTAGCTGGTAGTTGGTTTCGTCAAAACAGTGGGCTTGTTTCTCTGGTACGTCAAAAACGAAAAGAATTTCAATTTTCAGATATTCGCACACGCCATTGGTTGGATTCATTTATCACGTCTTTAATTTTTGGGTTTCTTTTTTATACTTTTAAAATAAAATTTTGTAGTTGCTTGGATGAAAACTTTCTCATATTATGATTGATGATTTATGATACTCTTTTGTTCTTGTACTTTTGTGAAGTTCATAGCAGTGACGTTGTCTTACATGAAAAATCATTGTGTAAAAGCATGCTTAGAAAGATGTTTTACGCTATGATCAAGAATAACCTAGACATTTTCGGACAGAGGGAGTTGTAATTAACTGTACAACAATTACAAAGAAAAAGGACTTATCAATCCACCCCGTTATGTGGTATAGGGTCGAATTAGATCATGAACTTGAATCAAATATGCAAGCTTGAAGGAAGAGGAGAGAACTTCGAGCACTTTGACAAGCTTTAGTTTTGTGCAAATTTGATCCACGTTAAAAACCTTCTTATGCTAGGACATTTTTCAAGCTTAGTCTAAGTTATATAACCACACGTTTAGTGTTTCAAGATGGTCAATCGTAACATGATCAAATTGCAATATCTTAGGTTATATTTGATCTCTAAAATCTAATTTAGCATAATATATACCATCAAGTGGGTTCATTTAAGTTATACTCTTTGATATATTTAGTCTTAATTCTGGCCATTTAAATCTTTCCCTTTATATCCAATAGTATTTTATTTTTCATCTAGAAACACCTATTCAATTGAATATATCAAATTGCATATCAAGTTGCTTATCAACTTCTTATTGCTTAATCCACAACATGAAACTTGCAACAAATTGCCATACTTTTATTGATGCTAATTAAATAAGCAATTGTAAAATTGTAGATTTTGAGTTAGGAAAATATATGTATCACACCCTTTTGATATGATGCATGATACACAAACTTATATACTCCAATATTACAAATCCACGACTGTTGGTGAAATCTTTTTTGCCTACTGCTAAGCAATTTAAATTTGCTTTGGGAGGCCCATCTAATACATGAGCAAATAAGTGAAACAACTCTAAGCGAATATGAAGGAGATCCGATCAAAGTGCAATTGGGGGAAGTAAATAACAGGGCCGTCCTATCGTTTTGGGGGGCCCGAAATCACAAATGAGACCCCATAATCCAATTCTTTCACTCTTTTTTTATGTGGCACAAAGTTTGTCTTTTATTTTTTGTATGTGGCCCAGTTCAACTTTGATAATATTTAACAAAAAAACTAAAAATTCAAAACGTTTATATATAAAACTATAAATATTAATGGATGCATACTAAATTCGGGGCCCCTTACAAAGGGGGGCCCGGTGCGATTGCACCACTTGCACATGCTAATCGCCGCCACTGGTAAATAAGACCGACAATTGTCATCAACGTTATAAGAATGCCTAACAAAAACAACCATGAAGTGCTATTAATTAGAACATTGGAAGGTCAAACACTAAAACTCAACATAGGAATCGACTAGGAGTTCAAAATATTACATAGATTGCAAGTCTTAAAGTAGCTAGTTAAAAAGCACACGAGGCTTGATATGCCATATGATTGATACGAAATAACCCAATATTGATTCTAACTATCTAAGCCTATCAACTAGCCTACTAAGCATTCACCCGATAAAACTTTTGGATAAACTTGAAAAACATATGCACCCCTACACGGATCAAAATTGAAAGCTTATGTCTACAAACACGCCTTCTGTATTGTACGGAGTGCTAATATCTTTCTCTATAGTTATTTCCCCAAACGGTATAGTGTCATTACTTTACTTGTATCACGTATCCCTTTTGTTATTTTGTTTAAAGGTGTTTGACTAAGCTTATAGATTGGGCTTATGTTTATACAAATTCTGTGCAATGTTGACGACATTCTATTTGATCTTACGAGCTTACTGGATAAATTAAACGCCACTGCTTGGAAACCATTATATCGGTGCAAGTCCAGAAAAAAAAAAGTTATCGAATTCATTTCATTAAAACTAAAGAAGATTTATAACACAAATATTTTTGGACACTGAAAAGAATCATATTTTTTACAACAATTTACACTAGAAAGTGAAAATAAAAAATTTGATTCACACCCCACCTCCTTGGTCCGATCCTGTGTTATATACATATGCTCTATCAACTATTTTACAAGTTTGTGTAAAATATTAAATAGAGATTTTATTGATTGTGTTTTTGTGATTTACATAATGAATATCATCTCTATTTATAATAAAACATATCTTGCAGAATAAGCCAACTAACCTGGACTCATGACATCCGATCCTTTAAAAAGTGATTAATATTAAAAAGTGTAGAAAGCCATTCATAGTGTGACACGTGTCTCCCACTCTAAATTATACATAAAATCCACCCAGGGGTAATATGGTCTTTTGACCCGTTTTTTCTTTTCCACCTCAATTTTCAAACGCATATATCTCTTAAACGACAAACTTTTAGAAAAAACCGATTTCACCAAAATTTTTAAAATTTGATTCTCTTTAATTTGGTATAAATCTTTTTAATTTTTTCAAAACTTTTTTTTTTGACATATTCATTGGGTCATGATTTTCTTGATGTTTTTGCTATTTTCAACCCTATTTTTTACCTTGAAAATTGCCGAATCATAAAATACTTAAAACACGAAAGTTGTAGATTTTGATTCACTCTTTACCCAGAAATTTGAATCACTCAAATCGGATATGATATGAGTGAGATATCGCACGTTAAAGATGGCGTTTTAGTCATATTTGTTGCACACAAGGTGCTTGATGAAATGTCTAGCTTATATTTTTTGTATTAAAATTGCGTTAAATGGTCTAATTTTTATCCCACAATGCATTATTTACAATTTTATTAATGTAACATTCAAAAAGTGATGTTTTTTTAATCATTATTATTTTTAAATATACATTTAGTTCATCAGTTACATTATTAGGTTCATCAGTTAGGTTATTAGGTTCATCAGTTATGTTATTAGGTTTATCAGTTAGATTATGAACAAAACATAATCTAACTGATGAACCTATAACCTAACTGATGAACCTATAACTGATGAACGTATAACGTAACTGATGAACCTATAATGTAACTGATGAACCTAATAACCTAGCTGATGAACCTAATAACGTAACTGATGAACCTAATAACGTAACTGATGAACCTAATAACGTAACTGATGAACTAAATGTATATTTAAAAATAATAATGATTAAAAAACATCACTTTTTGAATGTTACATTAATAAAATCATTAATAATGCATTGTGGGACAAAAATTAGACCATTTAACGCAATTTTAATACTAAAAATATAAGCTAGACATTTCATCAAACACCTTGTGTGCAACAAATATGACTAAAACGTCATCTTTAACGTGTGATATCTTACTCATATGACATCGGATTTGAGTGTTTCAAAAACATGTGTAAAGAGTGAATCAAAATTTACAACTTTTGTGTTTTAAGTATTTTATGATTCGGCAATTTTTAAGGTAAAAAATAGGGTTGAAAATAGCAAAAACATCAAGAAAATCATGACCCAATGAATTGTCAAAAAAAAAGTTTTGAAAAAATTAAAAAAAATTATACCAAATTAAAGAGAATCAAATTTTAAAAATTTCGGTGAAATCGGTTTTTTCTAAAAGTTTGTCGTTTGAGAGTAATGTGCGTTTGAAATTTAAGGTGGAATTAAACAAACGGGTCAAATGACCAAAATGCCCTCTAACCGAAAATATTAAAGAAAAAAGGGAGGGAGTGGGTGGGGGACACATGGCACTAGCTTAGTAGCTTTCTAGACTTTTTAATCTTTTTCACTTTTCAAGCGATCGCAACTCATGGACTCAAACCCACAACCGGGTTTGGGCCATAATCTAATCGTCTAATACTCCCCCGCAGTTTGAACGGAAGCATTGTGGACGGACAAACTGAAATGAATGTTGAAAGCCGCTTCTTCTTTTCTTCATCTTCTTTGTTGTTTGTTCGAGCAGAAGCATAATTGTATTTGGCGGCATAGTTGTGTATTGCTTGCGGCATCCTTCTTTGCGTGACGATTGCTTTTACGTCATGGCTTGCTTTGCCTTTAGAAGGGAGCGGCAATTTGATGATCAACTTTTGTTGTCAAGAACAATGATCTTCGACAATAAAAACAAAAAGATGATGAAGAAAAAAAATAGTGGATTAATGACAATTCAACATTTTTTTTGACGGCTAGAGTTTAGGGTTTATAAATAGAATATGAAAATAAACTCCTAAATAAAAAAACAATAAAGCGGAAAAAGCATGATCCCTCCGGATCACCGACAAGTAGCCGATGACCGGAGGTTAACATCTTTTATTGGTGGATTTTACCTAGAGCTTTGATACCATGTAAAATACTAAATAGAGATTTTATTGATTGTGTTTTTGTGATTTACATAATGAATATCATCTCTATTTATAATAACACATATCTTGCAGAATAAGCCAACTAACCCTAAACCTAGTGGACTCAAACCCACAACCGGGTTTGGGCCATAATCTAATCGTCTAATAGTTTTAAGTGGCTCTTTATTACAAAGACACACTAACCATGTTGCCAGTACACATAACACAAATAGATCGAAGAAGATAATAACACAATGTCACATACATACTCTTTGAGATCCTGATACAAACATCAGCGTGCAATCAACACAAAGTCACATACATACTCTTAGGGACCATTACTGACACAAACATAATCACGCAATCACAAGCTAAGACGCTAAGGGGGTTGGCAATGGGTGCGGGGAGGCACGGCACGGGGGGCTTCCCCTGCGGGAACATCGCCGCCGGTCCCCTGTTACCGCACGGTGGGGGAGATTTGCGGGGAACTTTACCGCACGGAGAGAAGCAAAAAAATGAACGTTGGAGCCTTTAATTTTTTGACCGTTTGGGGCTAAAGGAAGTGAGTGAAGGGTGAGTGGTGTGATGCCAACAAAAAATGGGTGAGGGAAGGAAAAAGTGGGAGAATGATGTGGCATAAGAGGATTAGGTGTAAGTGAGTGAAGTTATTTGGGGTGAGGGGTGTGTTGCCAACCCCCTAAGTTGGATATTCTCAAGTTTGAAACTCGACTCAATCTATTTTTTTCAAATTCAATCAAGTATATTAACTTTCAAGCTTGAGCTTGGCTCAATTCATATAATACTCCTTCCGTCCCAAAATAATTGTCCCCCGACAAAAAACACACAGTTTAAGAAAAACATAATTAATAAAGCTTTCTCTCTCTTACTTTTATGCCAAATGACAAGTTTGCCCTTAACCAATTAATTAACCCTTCTTTAAATTTTGTAATATTAATTTCAACAAAGGGTAATATGGTAAATTTGATCAAACCCTCTTATCTATTTTTGGTAAGAGACAATTAAATTGGGACATCCAAAAATGGTAACATGGACAATAAAAATGGGACGGATGGAGTATTATTTTAAAATCGATAACAAAATTTATAAAAACTAATTTTATGAGCTCAATTTAATTTAAATTTAGTCCATTATGATTTCTTTTTAGTAGCTTTCAGTATGTAGATGTCATCTACATCATAATCACAACATAAGACTACTCATTATGTGGAGTCATCTTCACACATGGTGAGGTGGTACCATTATATACATACAATCAATGTTATAAATAATATGAGGCGTGGTGTGATGCATAATCAAGCTTCACACTTTAGTAGCCGTAGCGAAATTACAATAATTTTTAAGGTGTGACTTAAAGTAACACAAAATATTATATATTTATATCATATTTCATATATATCAAGTTTACAAAAAGTGTATATCTATACTATATATAAAAGAAAAATCAAAAAGGGAAAAGAAAAAACTTCAATATTTTAGGAAGTCCTTACACTATTTTCGGAATGCATATGCAAAGCTGAAAATTATTAATACACTATTAATACAAATCGAAAACCGGGTTGACCGAGGTCGCTTCAAACCAACGGGTTGCCCGGGTCGAACCGAGTTTCAAAACATTATGTTTAATCCCTAAATCCTCAAACTTTTATTAATTTTCTTTTATAATCACTAAAACTAAATGCTGCTATAAAATCTCGTTGCTATCTACGGGTACTCGTCTAGTATAAGTAATAAAGTCACGAAACAATTCTTCCATGTAATCTTTTTCATTTCTTTTTAAAAAAAAAAAGAAAAAGAAAAAAAAAATATCGTACCCAAATCGTGATTACCGGCCCATATACGTGGTCTGCATAACATTGTAACCAGATTCCTAAACAACGTCTCACGCCTTATCACACCTTTCCGCACTTTATCACGTCTTTCCGCGCCTCATCTCACGCCAGGGCTAGAGCTGATGCTTAGATTTATTTCGTAACATGAATGTCACGTCTTGCGTCTTAGCAACGCCATAAGCCAATGGCTCATATTTTAAAACCGTGCATGCAACATAACGCGTGATCGACTTATTTTGGAGATGGTTTGATTACAAACTTGATTAAACCAAATTTATTGTTTGTTGAGCATTGCTAGAACAACAAAAGGTTCACAAAATAAGATCCACGAAAAGTACTTGTTCATGTGTGATTGGTTGTAACAAAGAGAAAAGAGATAAAATATTTCAAAATTCACCAATCAGAATATGACAAGTACTTTTGGATTTTATTTGTGAACTCTTTGTAGTTCTAGCAATGCTCTTGTTTGTTTGTTTGTGTGCCAACGTTTTGTGGTTTGCGTAGTTACTTTTGTGGTTATTAGTAGGGATGAGCATGGGTCTGGAACCGGAACCGGTGGATCCGAGAACCGAATTTTATGAAAAGTAGGAACTGAGAATTCAACCGAATACAGTTTTTGGTTCCGGTTTGGGTCTACCCGGATAGGAACCACTTTTCTGAAGAAAAAAAAATCTCATGCACTAATGAAATAAGCCAATAAAAAACACAAAATTTTGAAACTTTTATGGTTATGTAATGTTTGATTATATGGTTTTGTTGGTCATATTATATAAATAATCTTAAAAAAAAATATGTAATCTATGACCTGTAGTATAACTATATTATGAATCTAAGATTATGCAAAAGAACTACAGTATAACTATATATGCAAAGCAATGAGTCATCTACGTTTGAGCTTGTTTTTTTCACTAAAACACTGCACACGTATGATCTCAGCATAGAACGGCAAAAGATAATTTAGTAAATATACAGTGACTTTGTTAGATGGCTAAATCCTCAAACGAGACATTCTAAGATAATGATGAACATATTATAAGCTAGCACATCGAATGCAAGTAAAAATAAAATACAAAACTTACTTCCTTTGTTTTGATAATGATGATAGTTGTTTATGTGAGTTTTGAATGTTGAATGATCTTGGAATGTTATTAGTTATAGATTAATTATTGATTTGTGGATGTAACAATGAATTAAAGATTAGGGTTTAGAGTGTTTGACTTGATTTTTCTGAAAGTAGGCTAGTAGGGTTTTTTTTTTGATGGCATTGGTTTTGAGACTTTGAGTATGAGAAGTAAAAAAAAATTAAGTGTTTTTATATATTACTAGACGAATACCCGTGCAAAGCGACGGTGTATAGCGGCAAATAATTATACTTGCAAATTTGTGGTTCTGGTGTGACTCTTGATGCAACCGTGTGTTTTTTTTGTGTGTTTATGTTTTTAAATTGATGCAACCGGTTGCAACCGTGTGATCCTAGACGAATGCCCGCGCAAACTGTGTGTGTGTGTGTGTGTGTTTCGTAAGTTTATCACAACCGTGTGATTGGTTGTCATTTATAAATAGATTTTCCTTTGTTAGTGTGTTCTATTGATAGACCAAACAGTAACACTTGCCACATTTAAAAAGCAGTTCCATGTAAACTTGTTTTGTAAAGGGTATATTAGGCATTAAATATTACTCAAAATTTAAGAACTTTTAAGTTTAAGCATGCATATATACATGCATTATAAGTATTAAAGATAGCGCTTAAAAAAAAAAAAAAAAAAAAAAATTGGTGACCTTGCCTAATGATTAACAGCCATTATACTTGTTTACTATTTATAATGAAAATAGAGTAAATTACATAAATGGTCACTGTGGTTTGTCCATTTTTTCATATTTAGTCACTGAATTTTTTTTTGACAAGGTCAGTCAAGGTTTCAAATCGTTACAGATCCAGTCATTAAGGTTTCAATTTCGTTACATAAANAAAAAAAAAAAAAAAAAAAAAAAAAAAAAAAAAAAAAAAAAAAAAAAAAAAAAAAAAAAAAAAAAAAAAATTGGTGACCTTGCCTAATGATTAACAGCCATTGTACTTGTTTACTATTTATAATGAAAATATTATTCATCTATCGTCATTAGGGCTTTTACGACCAAAAAATATGTTCCACAAATAGATTGATTTTTATTTTTTGTTATTGAATCTCTACACCAAATTAAATTAGCAACCAAAGTCAAAACATCACATGATTTGTAATTATAATGTAACGTCACAAACAATGTATTATAGTTATATGCGTATCTTATAATTATTTTATGGGGAAAGTCTCAAACTGTTTGTTTTATTCCCACTCATAGTTTACTTATGAATGACTTAATTCACGTTAAATATTTTCCGTATGGTTCAATGTCAAACACCCTAAACACAAGGTTGTACTACAGTAATATGACCACTAATCGAATTGAGTATTGAGTACAAATGGATTGTTTAAACATTGTGTAGGATAAATTATAGCAACTGATTCCATCTTCAGTAGGATAAATTATAGGAAACAAAAAATTAGACAAAAGAAACAAAAAGTTGTTTTAACAAAAGGCATAAAACATAATTCTATTCTTCATCGGTCTCACTTTCATCAACCAAGCAATAAACTCTTTTCCGACCGGGCACGAATACTTGACTCGCAACAGTTATTGGTGTTGGAATTGGTTCTTCTTCATCATCTTCATCATCACTTGATATGACAATGACATCATCCCAATTCCAACTGATCAAGTTAGGGTTGAAAAAAGGATTAGGATGTGGAGCAGGGTTCGGATTGTGAAGAAGCTGTAAAAAAAACAATACATTAGAAGAAATAATGGCGCATTAGAACAACACATTTTGGGAAGAACTGTCACACCCCGCTAAAGCGGAAACACGAGGTGCAACACAATCAATAATCATCACAAAAGAGATATAGAACAATACCATAATTTACATTAAATAGAAAGTATGTTATTACAACATTGTTATAGCCGACACCAGCAACTTAAAATACAAAGTTTAGTTTCCAAAAGATAGATTTGTAATACATAAGGACCAGTAGTGACATGTGAATACTTTATTATGCAAAGACTCTGAAGAAACTTACTGACGATCACCTGAAATGCATGAGAGGAAAACGGGTCAACTATGAAAATAGTTGGTGAGTATACACGTTTTATGATATGAAAAACCTTTAAAGAATGTTCACACAGCAAAGGCGTTATGAATCCACTCAGTTCCAAGTCCCGGCCATACAATACTTGCAACCTGTGTGTTCACAACCCACTGCTAAGATAGTCGTAGGTCTGGTAGTCAAGCACAAGTGGTCAATATGGTTCACAATAAGTACCAAGCATATAATAAGTCAAAGCTGCTCCAACAAGGGAGACGTTCTGCTCCACACAAGGGAGACGTTCTGCTCCACACAAGGGAGACGTTATAGTGTTGCTCCGTACCAGGGAGACTTTATAGTGTTGCTCCGTACCTGGGAGACTTTATAGTATTGCTCCCTACCTGGGAGACTTTATAGTGTTGCTCCGTACCTGGGAGACTTTGCACGTTCCACCAATAAGGCGAGACTTTAGGTTATAGTACGTACGATACATTAAGTTCATAACAAGTCATACGTTCATAATTAAGTTCAAGAGCTTAAGTCTAGTTCAAAGGTACAAGTCAAGTTCAAGAGTTTAAAACAAGTAAAAGAGTTCAAATAATAGTTCATGCATCCACCCCAAAGCGATTAAAATAGTAAGAAAAGGGGGTGTGTGAATACTCACCTCAAGCAAATAGTAATACGATGCAAGAAAGTGTGTACGGAAATCGAGGCTCAGAAACTACCCGCAACCTAATATGAATGAAGTGATCCCAATATAAGAAATGAAACAATGCTACACATGCGTATACGTACGTTATCAATACCACTCGTAGTTTTTGAAAATAACGTTTATTGTTGAAAAGTATATCTTTGACGTCTCATCGTGTTAGCATGGTCTAAAGATACGTTACTTAGTTTTAGTCCCAACGAGTTCCAAACCTCGTTAGAAATATATGTTAACTTGGTTAGTCGTTAAATTCACCACTTTGAAAGGATTTTCGGATAAAAAGATGAGGTCGTAGTTTATTCGTTACAAGTCCAATCAATGAACAACCAATTGATTTGAAAAGTAGGCTGGAAATACTTGATTTCATCTAACTACGGCTCAGTCTCAAACTGATTCCATCATAAAGAAAAACAGCCATCAACTTGACACTCCGCGAAGACAGTTTTCCGGCAAAAATAAATAATAGTGTTGCTGAAGGAAAATATATATAATCGTCTACGTTTAAAAGCTTGTATCTTTTTCGTTATAAGCTCGTTTTCTACGTTCTTTATATCCCCGGAATCGTGGGACAACATACTAATATATTTTTGATAAGTCGGGACAGCTAGATTACGGCTAACGCCTCAGATTTGCCCATGAAATCCGGTTGACAGCAAGTATTTTTTTGAAAATAATAGTTTTCGTCGTTAACTCGTTTTTAGCATAACTTTCTCATCGTAAATGATCTTTTAGTGATTCCAGCGTCTACGGTTTCGTTTTTGAAAGTATTTTCTAAATATGAAAACCAAGTTTCACCACAGCCCCTGTATTTTTTTTCTAGGTTTTACAAAATGGGACAATAGCTTTTTATACTTGTTTAAAACTCACTTTTCTAGTTTATAACTTGTCCAAATCTATCCAATCAACAACCAAACCACTCTTAATCTACCATACACCTTCTTAGGGTGTCATGGGGTCCTAGTATTCATAAAATTAGTGGGATAACAAAGGGATGATCATAGGCTTAATATAAACTCATAAAATTAAAAGTATACTTGTAAAGTGGTATATATAACTTAAGTATTTGCATGTCTAACCAATATAACTTGAAAATACATCATGTTACTAGTTAAATGAAAGTATAAAATGATGAAAAAGTTCATGTGAAGCTTACTTGATATATAAGGAGTTTGATGATGTTTATGCTAATAACCTTGGAATTTTTATTTCAAAATCCTAACAAGGGGTGTATAAAAGACTTGAATATGACTTGATCTTGCAAAATTTGATGTTTTCCCTTGGTGTTGTTGCTGCCGTGAGTGGTAGAGAGGAAAAGAGAGAAAGGTTACTTTATGATTCTTGTAAAATGAGATAAGTGTTGAAATTGTTGTTTTTAGTTACAAATATCTAATGTTAATGGTTTTTATGTAATTATGTAATCAAATTGAAGTATCTAGTATACAGATAACATGTATATGTCGACATATGTGGTTGAGTTAGATCTTTTGTAGCTCTGTGTGATATTAAGTGGTATTATTAGGTATTTAGTGTATAAAATGTGTTATGTTATAAGTTTTGGGTACCGGGTTAGCTAGAAATCAATTTTAACGGAACAAAATGGAATATATTAAAGTCGTAAAAATTATAAAATTACATTTCTCGCAAGTATCGGGTGAATAATAATTGTTGTATTGAAATTACGGAAACCGTCGAAGTTATAAACGTTTAACGATACGTATATCAAATAAATTCAAAATGTCGGGTAAATTAATAATATAACTTTTATATCATTATAACGAGTGTAAAAATATGCTAGGACCATAGTCGGGATTGTCGGATCAATTATTCAAAACAATAGCTCATAGGATAACGTTTATTAGATAGATAACCGTACGTATACAGAAGTGATGCAAACTCACGCATGAATGACAAACTTTCTCCGGGAGTGAATAGCATTTCGTGAATAGTAAATTTTTTGAAAAATTTCTCAATATCATAAACCGACTCCAAAAACGCTGAATAGTGAAATGATGAATAGTGTTTGGTGAATAGAAATCGATGAATAGTAAATTTGAAAAGTTCAGGAAATGACCAGAATTTACGAGTTGTGACAGTCTCCCACCCTAAAAGGAACTTCGTCCCGAAGTTCAGCTCGTTCGTTCCACATACGTACGTTCTCGTGGTCAGATTTGATGAGGCAAACTTTCCCATTCTCGAGCATAACCCTCAAAAGATCTCCTTTAGGTAATCCTTTAGGTAACCGATTTTACTTAATCCCACAACTCATCAGACAAGAACTGTCATGCGATTAGGCTAAATCGGTCTGAGTGATAACTTGACTTTTAGCTTGATTTTCGCAACTCAATCAGACAAGAACTGTCACTAGAATCAAGCTAAAAATCAATCTATCTGGATTCAACATCCTTGAAAAGGTCTTTTGAAAGTTTGGCTCGATTTTGGAATTGCTTACACTAATCAAATTAACTACTAAAAATATGACTAAGGTTGACAATATTAGATCTCAGATTAATCAATCTCGCGAACTAGGCAAGATATAGAAACAAGTTATGCACTCAAAATCAAATGGTATGGAAATAAGGTGGTGGTTCAAAAAGATGTACCCATTATGCGTTGCGGGCTTCCTCAGTTCCCAAATAGAATGCTCGACCATGTGCGGGAGGAACATCAATGTTCTGATCTTGAGGGCCTTCTATTGCCAATGCCAGGTTTGGACGATTTCCTCCTTGGTTGGGAGTTCTTTTCAACTTTGGACATGTCCTTCGAAGGTGATCCAAGCTTCCACACTCGTAACATGCTAATCTTTGTCCTTGGTTCCCATTCCCATTTCGGCAATTTCGAGTAAAATGACCTGTCTGTCTACAGTTGGTGCATCTTGGGCAGTTTCCTGAGTGATGTAGGTTACATCGGTTACATTTAGGTTGTGTGCCTGCATATCCCCTGGGCTCCTGAGTTATTGCTCCGTAGTTTCCAACTACTCGTTGTCTCTTGTCATTTTGATCTTGGTTGCGGCCTTCTTTGATCATCCTCTTGTCTCTTTCGTCCTCCATCGTTTCCTTTTGTTAGTCCACCAGATATGATCACATAGGTTGTCAAGCGGTATGCCATACCCACAGCGGCTTGCAGTGTAGTTGGGTTTGATGAAATGACATCCCTCCTGATTTAAGGGATCAACCCCCAAATGTATCGGTCGATCAGCTTTTCCACTGTGGAGACCATGTGAGGAACCATCCTAGTTAGCTTGTGGAAACGAATCGTGTACTTGTCGATTTCTACTCCTACCATTAAGTGGTTCCAAAATTCCGCTTCCAGCTTCTGCACTTCATCTTTCCTACAGTACTCGTCAGTTAATAATTTCTTGAATGCTTACCAAGCTAGTCCATTTGCAGCTTCTCTTTCCCTGATCTGCAGTTGGTTATTCCACCAGGTCAATGCTCGGCCCTGAAGCAAACCCGCCGAGAGCTCAACCTTATCCCCTTCAGCACACTTAGTGATGCTGAGTTTTGACTCAACATGTTAGGAATACGTTTTTTTGTATGAGAAAGATTCGGTCACCCCCAGATATGATTAAGCATTGTTTAGCTCGTAGTAGTTATATTAGTTAGTAAAACGTAGATTAGTAGTAGATTAGTTCGCGGAAGAAGGACGGGTCTTTACCCACTGTATACCTAATCCGCAGCCCAAGTGGCAAAACCCATGTACATATAAATACCCTCTCCATCCTTGGAGAGGGTAAGCCTTCTCAATCTATTTTCTTTTTTTTTGGTTTCACTTTCTCTCTCTAAGGCTTCACTCTCTCTACTCTTTCTCTCTCTAAAATCTCTTCCTCTTTTTCTTTCTTTCTTTCTATCTTTCTCTACTATTTGATCCATAAACATAAAAACCAATCTTGTTATGATTATGATTGTTCTACAATTGATATCAAGAGCCAAGGTTTCATCTTAGGACTTGGTTTTCATCGGACTTGTTCTTGGTTTTATGGGTTCTTTATGGGTCGAATAGTTTTCTCTTGGTATTCATGTGTGTGAGCTTGATTCGTGATAAAAGGTTTTACTTTTGTGTTTAAAATCGTTGGAATATGCCATTTTGTTAACTAGGTTATCCATTTTTCATGTTTGTTATAGTGGTTTTTGTTTGTTATCCGTGAGTTTTACAACTCTTTCTTGGCAGCGGTTTACTCACACTTCTTGGCAGCGGTTATGTTTTGGCCTTTGTTTATGGTTTATCTTGTTTAAGGGTTGTACTATAGTGGATTGTAAGGTCGTTTCTGCTGGTTTCGATGATATGAATGATTATTTCGTGAGTTTTGAGCTGAGTTTGGGATCATTCGTGGGTGCTTTGGCTTGAAGGTTTCTTATCAGCGGTTCTTGTGTAGTTGTTATCTTGGTCAGGTTCTTATCAGCGGTTTGGTATTTGGCATGTAAAGACAAAAAGGACAACAGCTACTATTCTGTCCTTATCTGGTCCAGCGGCTATCTATCTGTATAGCGGTTTCCTTTTTATTGTCCATTTCAGCGTTTTTAGTCAGTTCCTTATAGCGGTTAACTTAATTCATACCAGCGGTTAGATCATGTTAATGTCAGCGGTTAGCAAAAATAAAAATAGCGGTTAATTCATATATTAGTGGTTAGCAAGTCAGCGGTTAATTCTTGTTAGCGGTTAGCTCACTAATCAGCGGTTTGATTAAGTTAAAAGTAAAAAAAGATAGATAATCAAATCGTTAACAGCAACCGTGAGTCGTACAAGACATAACAACAACAGATTACCATCT
The DNA here is from genome assembly GCA_014162995.1 of Artemisia annua. Classification (NCBI taxonomy): domain Eukaryota; kingdom Viridiplantae; phylum Streptophyta; class Magnoliopsida; order Asterales; family Asteraceae; genus Artemisia; species Artemisia annua. The sequence continues at coordinate 17,005 of LBNU01004649.1, read as the reverse complement.
TAGATCCGTGAGAAGTTAAAGATCTGTTCTACAATTCGAACCATAAAGAAAGAACAAAACAAATGTTTTTCATACGATTTCAACTAAACAGAAAAGGAAAACTCAGATCTCAGTTTGTATCTTTTGTTTATCAAGATTCGTACAAAAACTTAATCACAAAAGTATAATCATCACAGATCTTTAGCACCTAGCCTTCATCTTTTTCTTCGAAACCCTTAAAAGATTACCAAAACAACTTGTGCTTTGGTCACCATTTTCGTTCGGTTTAACAAAAGCAAACGTGAAACTAATTTTAACCTACCCGTGTTTGAATCGTGAGGACTTGACTTGCATGGTAACACAGCTACAACAATCTAAGAGGTGTAGTTTTTCTTTGTGATTCGGATTAAACAATGGCAAGGGATGAATAGTTGTTTGTGATTTGTATTGATTAAGCAACAAGGTACAATTTGTGTTCGGCTTGATATCTAAAACAAAGGACAAATCTTTCTGCTGCTGTGTGATTAAGTTTGGAGGCGTTTGTTGGTTGTAAAAAGGGATTAGGGTTTCGAATTATTAGGGTAGTGGTGTGTTTTATAGGGTTATGCTTTATTAGACTTGGGCCAGTAGTTTAGTAGAATCGATTGGGCTGCTATCACACACCAAGGTCCAAATTTGTTGAACCTCTTGGGCTGGACGAATTGGGTGCTGGGTTACGATATCAACAAAATTAAACTTCGACAAAAATCAAACATGGATCAATAACTTAATCCCACTAAAACCGGATTCACTTTCACCAACACCAAAGATCCCTCTTTTCAGCAAACCCCTAATTGGTGGTTTCGTTGCAAACAGTTATACAAAAGGGAACGAGTCATTTGTTTTAGTATAACCGTATAACTCTTGTCTATATTGGATTAGTATTGGTGAGTTTATAGTTGTATTTGGGATATAAATTTGGACCGTGATTTCGATTGAGCTTCAAGAATCCGAGAGTGTGTACTATTTTGGGTCGTGATATTTTCGGGCTTATCGGTGGTTTCTACAAGGTTTATTTGGATTTCGGGCCTTTGTGGATTGAGATAATCTCGAGTCTGTTGGACATAGGTTTGGGGTTTATTCGAACATCAATCATATTACCTTCACGTTCATTAAACAATCATCTCATCACTTACCGTTCCAACGGTTTCTCTTCATTTCACGATTTCTTCTTGATTTTGTAAAATCCCGCGAAAGAATCTATTTTTCGGTTTAAATCATAGAATTGTAAAATCCCGTGCACAATCACATCATGTCTTCTACTTCAGACTCTGCCAAATCTGAGATACTCAGATTGTACGAGATGATTAAACATAAGATTCCCAAAAATGTAAAACAGATAAACGTGTATGATTATGTGTGTGCCAATGGGGATTCTTTGTGCTCAAATTCACAAGAAAATGAAGAGCAACAGCCACAACAACTGCATCACGTTGGAAATGAAAGCTGCATAGAATGTTTTCGACAACTTCACACACACCTCTCAGTACTTGTTAAGGGAACTGAATTCATAATGGGATATGAACGTGCATTTGCAACACTCTTTGGTCAAGATGTTAAGATCTTCACAGACACAATGATTCTTAACTTAGATCAATTGCAACAACAACTTGACCAAGGATTATCTTCCAAAACTGGATCCATGGCTGCTCTTAGTGTACTCCACATACAACTCCAAGTATTCTTTGATTCAAAATTCACTCTGGAGTATGATTATTACAGTGAGATGACTAAAAAGTGCTTTGCTAATCACACGGGAATTGAGGTTGACACGTTCAGAGATACACTCATTCAACTCATGGGTGATGTTAAGGCGTTCATTGAGGAAAGAGCACAACACAGACGTTTAGGTGACAACAAAGTGAAGGGATCTCTGGTACAATCATGTGATGTTATTGATGATTCAGGTAAAGCATTGGATGTTGGGTTAGGTGTCACGATGAGTAAAGAATCAGAGAATGTTAAGCTTGACACTACCACCAGTTCAGTGACCCTAGTCACCCATGGCATGAATGCTGAATCTAGACCGGTTAATGAACAAATGTCATGTATTGAGGTACCCTTAACTGTTCAACATATTGTGCTCTCTAATGAACGGGAGCATACTGATCAAATCAAACTCACTTATGACACAAATTTGTTGGAAAAGACTGATAGCAATACCATGTCTAATTCAACAAATATGAGTCATAAAGGGGGAGAAAGTGATCAGGATGCTGAACGTGATAAAATGTTAAGTTCTATGTTGACGGATGATGCTTTTAAATCAAATGATATGGTTGATAAAGAAA
>LBNU01004648.1:169458-193347 GCA_014162995.1 Artemisia annua | reverse complement strand
AGGTCAAATTATCAATAGAGGTGATACATAATATAATAAAAATATCCAACTATTATGCTTGAAGCTGTTGCTTCGTATGATCTGTGGATTTGGCATGCCGTTTTTTGGTGTTGCAGAGTGCGAATAACGTCTAACCGTGTTGTATAATTCACCCGTAGTTCAAAATACATTTCTTAACAGAACACCGTAAAAAACATATAGACGTGAATTATTAATGGCACCTCCAGTTCCGTTTTAGCATAAAAGTATAATAAGAAAAACCGGAGAAAATTTAAGCATGGTATTATCTAGCAGATGGAAAATCTATAAATACCAACCGTATGTGGAATGTCCGCTAACTGTTATTGCCAAATCTTTACTATTTAGCCACACACAACCCACAAACAACAACTTATTAAAATCTCTGTCCGAGAAAACGGAAACTTGTGTATACCATAGACACTAAGAAACAACAAGTAAGGTGCTCTGAGACAATGAGGTAATAATCAAAAGTCGTAAAGAGCTTGTTTGGTGTCCTCACACAAGGTCTATTCTGTGATAAACATTAATAATTAACTGACCACATACACATGGTCTGTCTTTTGTAATTTTGCAGTATAAACATAGATAAAATGTGCGAGTCTTGAACAGAGCCAGATCTATGGGGGTAACTCGGTTGCGATGTAAATGATGAGCACAACCCTAGCTTAGCTAATATATAGACATAACATGATTTTATGAAAAGACCATAATAAAGGTAGTTTTGCATAAAGATAGACAGACTTAGACCAGAAATGTGGGATTATTTGTCCTACATTGCTAATTAGCCGGACTACCTCTGGATAGGAGGAGTAGTTTATCAAACAGTGCATTGTGACGCCTAGTGGATCCGCAGTAATCGACGCAATAGCACAGACATAAAAGATGATAATAACAAAAAGAACTACAAGATAAAGACACACACAAAAGGGCTTCAACTATGATGTACTGGAGTCGACCAGCTAATAGCTTCGCCAACCTTAAAAGTGCCTCCCAACGCCCCTTTGCTAATCTTTCCCGGCACGCTCTCTTTAGCACACACATTAATGGGGAAGTAGATTCAACGTAATACAGAATGTATTTAGTTTCGTGATGTCATTCTATATTACGTTACCATGTATTTAAATAATTTCACACCCGTATTCACAAGTATGTTTCATACTTTCTCTTGTATATATCTATTTATTTAATGATGTTTGCTATGTTGTTGTTTGGTGTATTTGATGTCATAATATATGTGTTTTCTTTTTTTCTTTTTCGTATTGTAACTTTCTCTTATGTGTTGAGGACATAGCCAATACATAACACTACAACTCACTTTCTTCAAGAACTCTGTTGACCCTTACCTCTCGCTGTCTCTCACACTCAATTCACGCTCAGACAAAACGATAAATATTCAAGTTTTATTTGTTGAAATGAATTAAATAAATAAATGTGTAAGTGGTGAGGCCCAAAATGAAGAAGTTGAGGTTAGTTGTGAGTGAGGAGAGGGTTAGTTGTGAAGAGGTGTTGGGTGAGGTGGCACCGGTGGGACCCAAATGAAGAGCCTTTGGCTCTCCACCACACCTAGCACTCTTATAAGTTACAAAGCGAGTTGTGTACTTGTTGGTAGTATGCATGCATATAGTCACATGGTATGCCGGAAAAGATAGCAAAGGCGTGGAGGCACTAGGGTTGGCGAAGCTACTGCTCCTCTATATATATATTTGATTGCTAGTGTTGCACACTGGCGAAGCTACTACTCCCCCACCTCAACTGCTAATTAGCATTAGACAACCACCTTATATGTTTTTAAACTCCTACTATATATATAGCTAGCTAGGGTTGGCTCAACTTCACCTCAACTACCTATATGTTTCTAAGCCCATTTATAGTTTTATAAAATAAAAAAATTTGGAGTTAGTTTAGTTTAGAAGTCATTTATATACTTTGTTATTAATCAAGTCAGTTCTAGTAAGTAAAAGTTTCGTTTGGTTCAAACAGATTAAGGGGTGTTGTTTCGTCTTATATAGCGGACATATGGCTTATGTGGTTTTTGTTTTATGTTTTATAATACGTTTATTTTTTGTGGCTTATTTTAGAATGTTTTGACTTATATAGGTTTATTATATCATGATAAAGGTATATAAGCTGGAAAAGTTTGAAAATGAGCCACAAAAATGTCAGTTAATGGAAACGATATTTATAGAGCCACAAAAATTACTTTTATAAAAACTCGTAGGTATAACTTTATTAATTATTATTAATCAATATTTATAGAGTACAAATCCTAATGGACCCTAACCCAACACCGGGCTTGAGCCATATTTATAATCTATTAGGTGAGCTTATGAAACATAAATGGAAAACCACATAAGCCATAAGCCCGCAATATAATCTAGAATCGTGAACGAGTAGTGATTTATCAACCTCCAGGAGTCTTGTAGGGTGATTTCTTAAACTTTGTAGCGTAAACTATCGAGTCAAATAGAACGTATAAGATGGTACGTACACATGTTATGATACCTTGAGTTTGCCTCCTAACTCATGCATATATGTTTTGTGTTTTTTTATGGTTTAGTTTGACATTTAGATAACTAACTCTACCGGACTAATTACATCCATGCCTAATCAAAGACATTACTATTGGACATAATCCATCTTAAATGTATCCTATTGATATTGTATTTTAAAGTTGGTTATATGTGACAATATACTTATGATAAAGCATTTTATGATACAGTATCAACCATATATAAAAGGAACAAGGTTTTTTTTACCCGCCGCGTTGCGGCGGGATTTTGTTTTGCGTTTTTGATTTTGTAGGTTTCTTCGGTTTTGTTTGTCATATAATTTAAATATATGATTTAGTGTATTAGTTATCAAATTCTGTATCTTTGTTTTTCCTTTTTAGTATTTTTCTATAATCTTGAGATTACCATTTGCTATGTGTATAAACTTGTTTACCAATTCAAATTTTGAAATAATGCACCTCATCTGTCTCATCAAACAGTAGTTGCCTGTAATCCTTGGGAAAATTTTATTGACTTACTGTTTTTTTGGGAAAGATAATCACATATTTTATTGTATAGTGTTTTTATATATCTTTACTTAATCTATTTCAGTATTGTTTCTATTTAGTTTTCTGTGTTTCTCTTATTGATATTTTGTACTAATTACTACTGCCATGGATAGGTTGGTTAGGCTATTGGAACTTGCGTATTCATCAGGTTCTGTTTACATTTCTGATGTAATGCAGTTGGGTTTTCGGAGAGAGGTTGAAGAGGAGGAAAGCTGGATTTCGTTTTTACGTGGCTGGTGTGTGTATGTTGAGGATCGTTTAGCGTACTTGGATGCTGTTATTTTTGAGTTGGAGTTGTGCTGTAATCATATTTCTGTGGCTCGAGTGTTGGTTCAACTGAGGAACGGTGACGATGTTGTTTTTGCTGATGCGATAATGTATTTTAAAGTTATTCGTGATTTTGAGGCTGACAAATTGGCGAAGTTGCATCTTTTCTTACAAATTTCTATGATGCATGTGGGTTTGCGTAGGCAGTTTGTTGGCCGATTTACCGGTGTTTAAAGTTGGTTGTTTCGCCAAATTGTTTAGGTAAATGGTTCTAGGTTTCGGACGTTGTTAGTTTATGTGTTTCTTTTTTTTTATTTTTCTTTATTTATTTTTTTTTTTTTTGTGATTTCATCACCGCATTGTTTACTAATCAGGTGTGTACTAAGCTTCATGTATTCAGACGATTTGTGTATTAAGGTGCTGTTTATTAATGTGTTTGTTCGTTTTTTCTGAGTTGGTTTTGTCTGTGTATATCTTATGATTTGCGTGGCTTATTTGTTGATTTGTATTAATGCGCTGGTTCTTTCTTATTTTTTTTATCGCATTGGTTAATAGTTATGTTATTGTTAGACTATTGTTTATTTTGACGTATACATTTTTGTCATCTTATTGTATGATGGTACTGTTGTTCGGTTTATGTTTGTGATTCGCGTGGCTTCTTCGTTTATGTTTTTAAGTTTTTTTTATCTTGTTGATAGTATATGGTTTCGTAAGCAAGGGGCGAAGTCATTATAATGCAGGGGTGAGTGGTTGCGTTGAGCCAATACATTTTTATTAATAATCATTGTTGGTTTCCTGTATTGTCCGTTTAGAAAATAATTTGCCTTAGTTGGGCTGTACAATATTTAACCCTATCTGCTGCGGATGTATATAGATAGTTACTTTAAAAATGTATGGTTTTTGTGGTTGGGTTTCTGTGTCGGTTAGTCGTCGGATTTGGCTTTTTACTAAAGTCAGCGCATTTTTATGAATACGGATCTTCCGACCGTTTTTTTTACTTAGCCCATTTAAGCAGCTATGCTGATATGGGTGAACCGTGTTTATATGATATAGGTAAGTAATTTTTTTTTGTTGATTAATGTTTTTTTTTTATTGAAATTTGCAATGCTTTTATCTATAGTAGCTTTACCTTTAATATCCTATCTTTTTTTTCTATGTGGATCATTATTTTTTGTTTTTTTTTTCGCTAATGTTTTGTTAGAGTTGCACCGGTTTAAAAGTTTAATTTTTTTTTAACGTCATTTATATTTGTTTGTTTGTCTTTTCTAAGTAGTAGTATTATAGGTGTATCGATATTATGTGTTGCTATATGTTTGTAATTATACTATTTGTTTTTGTTGCACATTTTTTTTTGTACATATGTTTTTTTTAGGTCACACCCCTGGTTACTATATTTTATATTTGCTATTAGTTTATTGGTTTTGTGTGTTGTTTTCGGATACGTGTTCGTACTTGGATTTTAGTTTTTTTGCCAGTATATTCAAGTGAGTTATTTATAAGGGTGTATGAACAATANATTATCCATGGTGATGGGAATGCTGTTGCTCTGGTCAACCATGTAGGCAATGCCAATCATCCTGCAAATGGTGGTATGCCTATTACTGCTAGACTTGCTCGCGTGGGTAACACGCTAGATAGGGGCAGGCAGTTCTACCTCTTCTTTGAGCGGTATAGGTTTATTCTTCTTAATGGGGTACGTTGTGATAGGCGCCACCTCATTCGTGAAAGGGTATTGCTGTTGCAGCTTCAAGCTTTTCTTAGAGAGGTTGAAGGCTTTCGGGATTCTGTGTTAGTGACCCGCAGTTTGGCACTCCTGCGTGCCCTTATTGCCATAGTGGAGCAGCGTATCCGCGCGTATAGTCGTAATATTGCAGATGCGAGTCGTATGGCTTCTCTTGTTATGGATTATCTCGCGGATGTCACTCATATGTAATAGCTTTTTAGTCAGTCTTGTGGTAGTCTAGTGGAGTGGCTGTGTAAATAAGTAATGTGTCTAGTCTTATAATATTTATGTATGTGTCATGTTTGTGTCGCTTAGGTTGATAGGTTCTGTCGTAGGTTGCTGGTTTTATTGTGTCTTACTTCACATGTTTTGGCCAGTTCAAGGTGGATGACTCTGAGAATTGGCGATGGAAAATGCTATAATTTTTCATCGGGTTTTTTAAGTGAAGTGGCTGTTATAGTGTGCACATCCGTTTTGTTTTTCGGGAGTGTAGTTTAGCATGTTTGTTTTGTTGTTCTAGTTGGACTTCAAATGTGGACATGTAAAAAATCGTAATCAATGTTTATATCGTTTATATTTAACGCTGTCTTTCTTATAAGGAAAGTTTGTAGTTCTTATTTTTATTGTGTTGACTTATTTTGTTATCTTCTTTCTGTCTAAGTTTTTGTACATTTCGTTTTCTTTTTAATTTGGCTCAAGTGTCTGGGCAAGTCTATGATACCAGGATATTGTAGGCATTTGTTATTTTCAAGTGTTAGTCAGTTACTATAGTTGCTGCCTTTTGTAACATACATCTTTTACGGCTGTTAGGTTAGGCACTCGTTGTTTACGTGTTGCGTTGGTTGGTAAACTGTGTGAGTGGATGATTCATGTGTATTTTTTGATATGTTTCTATAGAGTGATACTGTAATGTTGTGAAGAAATCATGATTTGATCTGTTGGGCATTTTAGTATGTTAAGTTTATGATAGAGCAATAAACGGAATTGTACATGGATATTTCATGTGATCATGTATTATACAAAATATGGTTGTTTAGAATAATTGAAGATGATGTACTTCAATTTAAGTATATAAATATTGTTCGATATACTAATTGATGGATAAATTATTTCTGAAACATGTATCATTTTAGTATTGCGTATGGTTTCAGTCGGCAAAGTGCCCATAGAGTTGGAGACCAGAAATGCGTATATAAGTAGATATAGTAAAACTGTCATTCAGCTTTTGTAAGGCTTTACCGGTATAGATGCCGGTTGTCTATTTAGAGTTGGACAGTCGATACTTATGGAGTGTAGATATGTGGTGGCGCCTTCTTACTTTGAGAAAGTAATAATTCACGTGATGAGGCTTTACGTTTCCTGAACCGGGTTAAAGTTCGCACTGCCATTCCTAGGTCAGAACTTGAGTGCCAAGAGGCTCAAAGATTTTTTTATGTTCAGTAAAGATTCTCGTCTTGAAAATTATCAAATGAAATACGATTTATCAGTTGATTAGTTGTCTGCGATTTTAAAACACACTTGTCTATCTGTTATTGCAGCAGATGGTAAACAGTTACACTGGTAGTAAATTTCATAGTTACAGGGAGTGCATCTCTTGTTAAATTATATATGACTGAGTGTTTGGTATACGCATATTAATGTGTTATTATTTACTGGAATGATCGTGTAAGCAGCTAGAAGCGTACACATAATATAAACTCCATTTAAGGCATATTATCAAAATTCGGCTACTGACACGTGTAGTAACCGTTAATTTTATGTTAGCATACACAATAGTCTAGCACATACTACTAGTCTTATACATAAAACATGCCACGAAGTTGTTATTCCTTCTTTTGCTTCTTCGAAACTGGATCGTTTCCTTTGTTACTGGACTCTCCAAATAGTTCTTTTTTTGTAGTTGACTTAGGTTGTTGGGTCGTTGTGGCTAATATTTCGACCGGGGTATCTTGAGTAAGTACAGGGGTGGCGGGTGGGGGTGTGGATTCTTCATCTGTATGGGTGACTGTTGTGACAGTTGGGGGAGATGATGGACCAACTGAAGACTGTAAAAGGGGAGTTGGTGGGTTGTCCATAATTTTTTTCAGGATAAACGTAGGTGGACCTTTTGTTGTCGGTGTTGCAAATTGGAACTGGAAAGTATGTTTTGTGCGCTGCAATGCTAATATAGCTGCTGGGATAGTGGCTGGATTTTTGTCGTCTACTTCTAGAAGCAACGTGTTTATGTCTTTTATTAGCCCATCTGTTTGAGGTGTAAAGCAACTCAGAGTAGCGTTTGCTGTGCCGTCTGTTATGATGAGCCTAAAACAGTAACTGCAGTAGTAATCTTAGTTAAATAGGGATCATTCATTCATAAATATTGGTTGCGTAAGGATGGTTCATCTTGTATGAGTATTTTATGTGCATTAATTTACCTGTTTTCGGGATTTGCTTTACTTCCATACTGGTGGCACTGGCCATGTAGGTAACCGTATCTAAGCTTCCCTCCACATTCGTCACATTTCTGATAATACCAATCATGGCCCTTGTCAACTTCAACTATCATAGCTTCTTGTGTGAAGAGCACGCGCTGCAAATTGTTGAATTCAGTTGATATAGTAGGATTAGAATGGCATTTAGTTTTTACGTAGTTGATGGTTACCTTTTGAGTTTTAGGGTCGATTTGTAGTAGTGTTACTAGTGGAACACGATTCCGGTTTTTTTCGTCTTCCCAATTTGTGAGCCTTTCAGTTTGAACTTGTAGCTGCGTAGGGCGTGTATCAGTTTCATTGTGCCTATGTTTACATACGCTTATTCATGTTAGTTTGGATATAATATAAGAAAATTTATCTAATTAGCGGTTATGTTCTTACGCAGCTAGCAATTCGCCGGTTTCCTGGACATCCGGATTAAAATAGTAGCGCGTGGCTGAGGTGGCAGAAAGTTGTATCTGACCTGTATATTTCGAATTCGTTTGTTAAATCTGTTGGGAGTACAAAAGGATACAAAGTTCCTATGAATAATAGATTTTAGTTTACCTGCATATCTCTTCAGGTAACATGAGCTAACCGCTAATATGACAGGTTGTTTCATCTGTGCGTATTCATCCTCTTTAAACCGGTCGGCATCTTCGTTCCAAAGTGTGAAAAGCACAACGTCGTTGCTATAAGGTTAGGACATTCGTAAGAATTATAAGTATATTATTATTGTTAATCAGAATATGGGCCAGTATACTTACTTTAGGTTGCGGATTCCAACATTCCTGACTTTGACTCTATTACCCGTTGCGCCTCCATATTCTTTGACTTTTTCCACATTGTGCACGTACCCAATGTAGTCTGGATAGGTGCAGTAGCATATATTTAGTTAATTATAAATAAATTAGAATTGCCGATTCGGATAGGTATAATACCTGTCAGTATCGGGTTCTTTTTCTCTAGCCTCGTGTTTAATTCATTGAATGCGGCAAAATTAAAGTAGTGGTATGGAAAATCGTTATCTTGCAACAGATCTGTCTGTGTATACTTTCCAAAGCAGAGTGTAAAGTCATTGTCTAACGTTTTTCCCCAGCTATCTGTTTTCTCAAAGCCGAAACCTTGAATTCTATATACGCTGTTGATTTGTAAATCACGCTCAAAACGTTCTTTTTCTTTTAGGTCTGCGTTTGCTTGCAGTGCAGATCCCTGTCACGAGGGGAAAAATATATCATGTATTCATACTGGTTCTGGTTTTGATGAAGATAGACAATTTTTAAAAAGCTTGTAATAATTGGTCACCTTTTTGTCAAGTAGTATACATGAGAAACCTGTAGGTGTGAAGGTTGGAACCGTCACTGCTGTCCATTTACGATATACGCGAGCCTCAATGTATTTGCTGTTATCTGCAGGGTTCAAGTCGGTGAAGTAAGCCAACTGCCGGGAAGGGAGGATGGAGGTGTCAGTGGTTGCTGATGGGGTGCCTTCATTAACGGTGAGCGACATTTTCCTGTCATAAACACACAAATAAAATTGGTAGTTTCAAATTAGATGTGGGTTTCCGATCATGCTAACAGAAACAGGAATACTCACATTTATGAGTTTGCATACCCTACTTTGGTTAACAATTGTTAAAACATAGTGTCATAATAATCGTGATAATGTAGAGCGAGATATAGAGCATGCGGGTTGGTAATAAATGACCATATATGAATACTAAGCTACAAAAGATGGGTTGAATTATGAAGTATGCAGATGTAGAATGAAGTATGTATGTTTGTCAATCTGCACTTGTTAATTAACTGGCAGTTTTACACGCAGTAATAGTGGTAACATAATCTAGGATATAAGACATATAGTGTTATAGTAAATTAGTTTTCATCATGAATTTGTTACATTAAAATCCTTAATATATGCGTGTATGCATATGTATTCTAATGCAGCTGTCTAGCATAGTATGAATGAATGTACATTCTGAAATACATGCCAGATTGTGTTTGTTAGATAGATAAATAAATAAGAACACCTAATAATACATGGGCATATGAGCATGGTATATAAGGATATTGAACAGATAACAAAATATAGCCATGTAGTAATACTTAGGCAGATACTAACCGAACACATATCCGTAAATAATACAATAGGCATGTGAGAGTCTAATCTATGATATCGAATACATGCCATAGACCGATACCCATGGGATGGTGCATGAATATTATACCAATAAGTCAAGCAACAACTATAAGAAATAGTGATTAGTCATACATAACTGTATAAGTAGGGCATTGTCAGATGGCAACTAACAAAGGGATCGGCTAATAATACCTAAAAACTATTCTTCTCACTAGTAAGCATGCACATTAGAGCATAAGCTGGTATAATATACACAATGGTTAGTTTCTGATTCTTGGCATTTTGCATAAAAAAACAATGATAGGTAACACCAATAATGATGATACCATAATTTTGGCCAAGAAATCTTTGTAAACAATGTTTTTTGTCGTATTGCGCTCGTGGTTTGAGGTATCTGTTATGAGTACTCTTAGTCCTTCAGGAGAAGTGGCCCTAGATAATGCGACATATAACTGACCGTGGCTGAATATACTGTGGGGCAGGTACACTCCTATTTTATTTAGAGATTGCCCCTGACTTTTGTTGATAGTCATAGCATAGCACAACTTCACCGGAAACTGTTTCCTTTTAAACGTGAATGGTATGCTGTCGTCATTACTAATGAGTAAGATCCTTGGCAAGAATACTTTTTGGCCGACCCTAGTTCCAGTAATTATTTTGGCCTCTATAATTCGTTGCAGAAGTTGGGTGACAATAAGGCGTGTCCCATTACATAGACCTCCTATTAGATTTAAATTCCGAAGCAACATTATAGGAACACCAATTTTGAGCGACAGTAGGTGTTGTGGCATGCTTGGCAATTCTAAACTGTTAAGGTACTCTGGTGGGTATAGCAACTCTGTAGCCCCGCCATCATTTAACTTAGGGACTGCCTCGTCGTGGCTTCTATAAGATCTTCCATGACTGTGCACAATGCTCAAGACCTTTTCGTTGATCATGTCCACGGTTTCATTTTTCGGGCAAACTATAGCCTTCTGCTGCAATGTTTGTGCAGTTGGTGCTTCAAGTGTTTGCCTATCGTAAATAAAATTAATCAATTCTGCGAGACCATTCTCTGTATCTTGTATACAATACTGATCAGGTACCGTAACCCACGAACTGTTTTCGGGATCCGTGTCGTCTACGGAGCCTGTAGCACCGTTACCAACAGCGAGCAACCACTCGGAAAAAGCATGAACATCAGCTGAGCTGTCTTGTAACCGTGAATAATCATGCAGTCGCATATTTTCATGCAGGACAACTATCTGGAAATGCCTCCACAAATAGGATTCCGCCACTGACGATGCTATTATCTCACTCTTCGAACCCTTTTTTTTTTACTGGCAGTGTTTGACGGAAGTCTCCTCCTAGAATAATGGACTTCTTTCCAAATAAGCGGCCCGGCGTATCCAACACATCTCTAAGTGTGCGATCAAGGGCCTCAAAACATTTTCGGTCGTTCATCGGGGCTTCGTCCCATATAATCAGATCGGTTCTCTTTAGCAGCTCAGCTAATTGGGTGTTTTTCTTTACGTTGCACACCGAATGATCAGTTAGGTTGAGTGACAATTTGAACCTTGAATGGGCTGTTCGGCCAGATGGCAATAGCAAAGATGCTATGCCCGAGGACGCAACAGCTAACACCACTCTACCCTCAGATCTCAACGCACAAGAATAGCCTTCCAAATAAATGTCTTCCCGGTCCCACCGTGACCATAAACGAACAAAAGTTCTTGATTCCCATCTGAGACGGCCGCCATGATTCTATCGAATACAGCTCTCTGCTCTTGATTCAACTGTGGGATCAAACGGTCTCTTTCTTCAGCTAATGCTACACGGTTATAATTCAATTCTTCCATGACCAACCTATTTTTTAAGATTCTTAGCAGGTTCTCTGGTGGATTATGCAATGAGAAACTTGATAGAGATTTCCCGTAAAAAGCTAGGGCCGCCTGTAATTCATATAGGATTCCGCCTTTTAACGTCTCTTCGTTTAGATGAAGATGCGGAATGTTAAGCAGCTCAGATAGTCTGATCGGAATGTCATCATGCATGTGAACCCAGTGGGATTCCCAAAGAGCAGCTGGGTGCGCGACATCACAAAATATGAGAATTTGCACAAATAAGGCTCGTAGCTCTGAAGCGGATGCTGATATAGCTGCCTCTTCGAGTGCTACAGCCCATTCTTGATCATCACCTAAAAGACCCATTGCCTGACAGGCGGCTCGATGAGTAAGATGGATATGACCATCAACTTTGCGTATATCTGAGAATAGCGCGCAGCCCTTCTGGTGACATAGCAACATTCTTTGGAAATAAAGATCACCGCTTGCTGGACATATGTGAGTCTTCCGATAGATGGTTTGTTTCTATTCTGCCTTGGCGACCATTCACGAGCAGTTTTAGACCAAACAAATTCCGCAGGAAACTGTAGATATGTGAGGTGCCTGCCGATTGTGTGCAGCCGGTTAAACTCTAACCACTCTGTTAGAGTTGTTTTCCTTGCACGGGAATTATTAGCGATATCCGTCAGCCGCTGTGAAGCCCTGAAGACTATGTGTTGCATATTCTCCGCGTGAACAGTCAAAATCTGAACTGCGGGCTCGCGGCTATGTATATCGAACCCAAAGATCCTCCAGCAAGCTTCATGTGGACCTATATACCTAGCGTCCATGAAATTCCTTATCTCATCTATATGTAGTAACGAATTAGTGCCCGAAGGCATATTGGCATTAGACGAACCTCCATTCTGTGTCCGCTCACCAATAGGTCTAACCACCCGGGCAACTATCCTGTCTGTCCCTTTCAATATGTACTTAAACAGGTATTTTATAAGCATTGTCCAGCCACAATACTCAACATTAATGTGCGCATAAAATACCATACACAGTAACCTATTATACGGCACAACGTATGCGTTGTCTAACCTGACTCCCCGTCTGTATGTTCCGTACCCTATATCACGCCTACGATAATGCACGTAACCTTTGGCATCTGTGTAAGTACAATCTGAATATTCCTTTGGGAATTGTTTCTTGCAATTCTCACGGCCAAGTGTACACGGGGCACTGGGATACGCACGGCCGCACNAACTTGACTACCTAACTGGTGTGAAAGCTGTGGGGGTATCTCCACACCAGCCTCATTAGAGACAGCCTTTCTTTTAAATTTCATACTACACAACCTACGATGACTAAAAAAGGAAAAAAAAACCTAACAGAACAGTTAACGATAACGTACCTCACAAACCAATCAACCACAACATACATACATAGAAAGCATGAAAGCGAGCGACGTAGCAAAACCAAAAAAGGAGACACACTAAGAAAAAACACACCGACGGATAACAAAGCACATAGCACAAAGATAAGGTAACAAAAGCAGTGAAAAAACAAACACCAAACCTTGACGAAAAAAAAGCCAGAACACAGAAGCTGATAAAAAATACCAAGCAAGCGATGTGTGTAAATGTGCAAAAACCATCCCACCGCACCGTCCATGTAGTATATATATGTGTGCAGGATATAACATATAACATATTGGGCCAAATATTAGATTATGGACTAACTATGGAAAACAGGCCCAAGCCAATAAAAAATTATTAAAGGGTGCATCAACAGCCATAATAGTAGGGCCGTGCATCATGAGCTCCGAAACAATTCTGTATCCTTCTGGATCAGCAATATGATCCGGTAATTCAGCACTTATATACGCATCTATGTCTGTTTCCGGAACGTTTGCTGACTGCGAATGCGTCCATAATAAAATGTGACAATGAGGGAGGCCGCGTTTCTGGAATTCCACCGTATAAAGCACTGAAAAAATAAAAAGTAATGTCATAGCATATACACTGATTATGAACTGATCGTACACACGTAACAAAAGCAAGTACTTAAGAGCATTATAAACAAATTACCTGCAACGATTTGGCCAAAAATCTGTTCTTCTCTAACAAACTTTATGAGTGCATGAATTTTGCGTTCGAACACCCTGCACACAATATCTGGTCTGTCAGAGGCTGTGAGCAACGGGAAAGCATTCATGTAGTCTTGTATTTCCGGCCATTTGACGTTGCAAGTAAACGTGACAAAAAAACTCGGATTTCCGTGTGCTCGGCAAATAGCAAGCGCATCTAGGTAGTGACTATACATATACCGGGGACCTCCAGTAAACGATGCAGGCAAAATTATACGCGACCCAACCTGTCGGCCATCCCGATCACCTCTTGTGATGGCATCGTAAATCCCCGATAAGTACTCATTTCGTATATCATCTTGTTTTTGTCTTATGTAATCTGTCCTGTGTTGCTCAATCACACAGTATGCATTAACCACATATTGCTGAAAAAGGCGTCCAGCCCGAGTTATTAAGTTATAAGAACACAGCCTATCATACAACTGGTACGCATAGTAAACCTTCATCGACATTCTTTTTTCTTCTTCCTGGTTAGGCCCGCCCGAATCTGTGAGTGTTAGCTTTAGGTGATAACCTTCCTCACCATATATGAAGAGCAGCGGAAATTGTAATGCCATGTACGCGGGGTGCAATTTATTAACGCTCTCTGGCTCTCCAGAATGCCGTTGTATAACAACATCATATTCTGTCATAGTCTCCGGGCCGCCTTCATAAACAATCGCACCAATGCTGTCAGCCGTAGGCAGCTCATACTGATTGGCCCCAACAACACCAAATAATCTGATGCTAAAATTTGGTATGTTTGTCTCGCGCAATTTGTCACGCGCTGTTCTAAACAGCTTGACCAAGGCATTGTTCTGATCTAAAAACTGTATGAGGCCATCTATTATAGATTCCCGCAAAGCCTGTCGTTCATGCGCCTCAAAGTGCGACAGTCTATTTCGAACCTCGTGACCCGTATCATAAATGTAAAGCTGCAAAAATCTAGGAATGTCGTCTCCGAGTGGACAAAACGCACCAATCCAGTGATATATCTGACCCGACACTCTAAAAACATATGGACCCCTACCCGTATTAACAGAACTATCAACGGTAGCGCCGAATGAGGTCATAGCAAACATTTGGTTATAGGCCCGTATGTTCTCCATGAAGTGTCTATCCGAGAATAGCTGCATAATATACGGTGGGTATCGCTCATGAGTGCGTAAGACCACACGACCGGCAGCACAACACCGCTGATACTGCGGTTGCGCAGAAATAGGCAAACCCGTTCTCTTTTCCTCAAGCCAGAAAAATGCGCCACAATGCTGGCAAACCTGATCACACCTTCCGAAACATCGATAGCTAGAAGGTGCACCTGTAGGTATATAAGAGATAAGCAAGTTAGACAGCACCAATATAGGTGTAAGCAAAAGCAAACAGATTGAAAACATGTTAAATCAACCAAACCTTGTTGCTGTGGAGGGGCGACGGGCCCCTGCACCGGTGGGCCGTGTGGATGCCTAACATATGGTTCACCTACGAAAACAAACACAAAACCATATTAATACGCAGAGACAAATAAATATAAATCAAACAAAGTTAACATAGGTAAAAAAAGAAGCAAGAACATGAGGCCAAACGAATTAATAAAACACTACATAACGAACCATTTACCACACGTCGGTTACCCCTGAATGATCGCCGCCCTGCTGAAACAAAAAATATAACCAACCAAGTAAGCACACTGGTGTAAGATAGAATGATTAAAACCCACATTAGCAGCGCCAATTGGTTTTTGAACTGACAGTACGAAAAAAATATGCAGCTGACCTGGTTGCCTTGTGGCTGCCGCCGCAACCCGAACCCGGTGGCCATCCGTGGTAGTATCTGACTGACCTGTGTGACACCCAACAAACATATATAAGAAATACAAAAGAACACATATTAGATACACTGCACCACAAACATACAGTGCATACATAAGTTGAGAAACCCACATGCAATCGAATTAGGATCGTGAATGACACGAGCAGTCGAGAAATCCAAAACCATAGGAACGCGACCATGAATTCTAAGATCGTAACCTGACCAACGATTAGCATCTGCATACATGAACAAAAAACATTGTGATGATAGAAACGTAATAAAAAGGAAACATGTATATATATATTAGCACATAAAGCACCTGCACACCTTCTCTAATCGCAGGTTGGCGGACACCAGTCTGGAAAGGCCACATAGTATTAGCAACCTGAAATGTTGAAACTGACCCATCGATCGCTGGTACTTGTGCAGGTTGACCAAGTCGGATGTCCACTTCATGCTGGGCGTTGGAAACTAAAGGATAAATTCGATTGCTGCCGCCCAACTGACCATCGATGCCCGCAGTTAATACGCCCCTCGATGAAGAATCCACACCCGCGCCAGAAAAGGTAGGAAAATCAGCAATAACACTTTCAGCAGCACCGGAACAAACAGGAATGGAAACATGAACCTGGCCGTTGTTCTCTCCAGGTAAACGCAAATCATCAACAACTTCCCCAATAGCATAATACCCCCCTTTCTGACCAACTTCCACTGCAGATATATTCGCGGATGTAGACCCACTAGCAGGAGCAGAAAGAGTGACACCTAAACCATAAACGGGTCCCGAGGTTGAAACCTCATCGGCACATGGAANCGTAGGAATATGCTCGGTAAATTAGCGACGGAAAAGTATCCGTCGGAAAATCTGTCGCTGAAAGTCCACTTTCTAGTAGTGACACTTATGATAAAGCATTTTATGCTAGTAATCAACCATATATAAAAGCAATATATATTACGGAGTATCACCCATGCTAGTATTTAATATTAAAATAGAACTGTAGTATTAAAATTAAAAGTAACCTTTTGGTAATGATGGGATTATTGAAATTTTAGAACTGAAATATTGGATTAGGATTAGTTACACTTTTAGCTTCTTCGTCTTATAATATAAGTTATATGCACATGCAAAGATAGAGATTAGTGGCCCAAAAGTCATCCTAATTAATCATCTGCTTGATATTTAACTTGGCCCACGGATAATACCTACTTATCGTCTCATTGTTGCGTAGTTTTTAAATGTGCAAAAGTAAAATTAGCAATGGAGATAAAAAGTTTTTGAATGTAACACTTACAAGAAAAAGTCAAAGAGAAAAAAGCCGACAATTTTAATAAGAATCCAAACATCCATAGAGTTACGGCTACCATAAAGAGAAAAGCCTACTTCATTTTACATTTCAACTCATGTCCCTATTTTTAAGAAGTTAAAATAAACAATTTATAAAAGAGTAATCACTAAAGGATAAATAGATTTCTAAATATTATCACTAAAGTGTAAAAATTGTTAAAGTCTGAATTCTACTTGGTGCAAACAATTTTAAAATGATCACGTAATCTTTTCAACATATTTTTACCGAACTTGAGTCTGCATGGTATGACACACGGTAGACTCAAACACCCCTAATGGCCTAATTAGTCTATGAAAATATCAGAAACAGAAGAATCTTAGACAAAACCAACAAAGTTGTTACTTTTTTTACTAGTAATCATCAAGCACAAAAAAGTAAAAGGGATAATAATGTTCTTAAGAAATGAAAATATTCCAAAAACAATATCGTTAGAACTTTTGCAAATATGAAGTTGAATTTGGAGTCTAAGTATACAACGTTTGTAGGGCAAAGGCAAACCGCATTTTGAAGCAAGATTATGACCCACAACACACGAATTTTGAATTTTTTAAAGTTGAAAAACAATCACAAACTTCCCTTTCATTTTATTCCACTTCGGCCCATCTTCTAACTTATCAACAAGGTTCGATGTTTTTTAAAAAAAGTGATTCAATATGTACATTTTGATGAATGTCATTTAAAAACAGTGACACGTGCGAGTATGACATGTAATCAAAGTATGCATATTGAAACACTTGTTGAAAGTTTGTAGCATTAAACATAACAGTATTTGAAACCATGTACTCAGATAAGATACGAAGGAAAGTACATTGTTATATTTAAAACAAATTCTTTATCTCAAGGTTACAAAATTCGCGATTTAGTAGTCGGTCGGTCGACCCCCTTGTAGCTTGTAATTGCTCTAGGCGGCTATTAATCGGATGGCATTTTCAACGAGTTTTAGGTATTTTACGAGTGTTTGGTATTTCCGGCAAGATTTTCTTTAAAAAACAACTTATAAACGACGACTAAAAGTGATTAAACATGTTTCCAAAGAGTTTTGGTATTTCCGGTGAGATTTGCAGGTTTCTGGCAAATTAAATTTGACCGCCGTTGATCGTTGTTGACCGATTATTACTTAAAAACGATTAAAAAGCTTCTTTTTTTTAATTTTTTTTTTGTTTTTTTTAAAGTTGTTTATCTGCACTTCTATGAGTTCTATCATGTTTTTCCTGTAGGTTTAATCCTTGTATTCAATAATTCGAATATTCAATCTTTACTTAGATATGAATTAACAAGTAGTGTTCGATTTCATCTGCAAAATACTTTAGCAAATGTTATTTTTCTACTATACGTTGAGATATTTTTCTATATAAGAACCAGAATTATCATGTTATGTATTAAAAAAGTAGTGTTCCATTTTGATTTTTGAGTTTGACGTGTGAACAGAATCGTAAAAATCTTCAACAACTTCGTCTCAACTTTAGACCACTCTTTTTATCGAAACTCATTCCAACTTTCCTGTTTTTTCTACATATATTAAAACTATGATTTTCTAGCTAATGTGACTTATAACTTAAATGGAACATGTTTACATGTGTATATCAAAAAGTAAACATAAATAGTACTAAGTTTTGGCACATATACGTAACTGCATGACGAACCCATGTTAATACAGAACACTAGAATTTGTACTTTACAAAAACCCAAACACAAAATACAAAACTGTCGTCCAAGAACACAATGTTCTATCTATTTGTAAATTTATGATTACATGACGAGTCCATTAGCAATGGCTCGGTTAGTATCGAGATGAGTTGTCTCGTATACAGGCAACTCTTCTCGATACTTCAAATTATCTAGCTCAAACAAATCCGAACTTGAATCACTCATATCATCGTACGGTATGTCACCGTATTCTTTGCTTATAATCGAATCAAATTCATATTCAACTTTTTTTCGATAGTTCTTTAACAAATTCCTTGCGGCTTCTGATATACGACGATTATCATCATTTAAACCACTTTTGACATCTTCGTTAATCGAGTTTTTAACATGTTTAACGCTCTTTAAACGCGTTTTATCTTCGTGTAACGATTTTTCTCCACAAGGTCGACAATCTTCGTCCACTATTACACTCACGGGGTAAAATCTAACCGTTCGTTTTATTCCATTGCTCGATTTTTCTCTAGACGAGGGCGTGTTACTTAAACACGACCGTGAAAACGAAGACGCGGACGAACATGTGGACGCGTTCGCCGACTTCGATTTTCGGTCCAAGCGACTAGTACCATCAGTTTCTCGATTTTTAGTACTATTACTAAAAATCGAGTTAAAAAACATGGACAACTTAGGCGAAATGGGCTTCTTCATTTTCTTCAAATCACTATAAATCTTCAACGCTTTCAATTTCGTCTTGACGAATTTACCATCCACGTGATTCGGTTTCTGCTCTGAAACCGAATCATGTGGTTTAATTAACTCATGACCATGCTGACTAACACACGTACGGATATGTTTAGGTTTTAGCAAAACACCGTACATGGTATCATTTTCATTCGAGCTACAGCTGGAGCTCGAATAATTAACATGACATGAACGTGACAACGTGTCACGTTCATGTCTTCTACTTTCAATCTCAGCCGTTGATCTTCTTGCAACCACCGGTTTTTTATGATCATCTTCAAATCTTTCATCGAATGATTTGTAGATTTCGTCGAGTAAACTCGACGAAAACGACGGGTTGTTCACAAATCGTCGAGAATTCATGTATGATATTAAGAAATTTTTTGCATATTTGAAGAGTGAAGAATATTTTGCAAGTTACGTTATGCTTTTTATAAAGAGAGTGGAGGTTGAGTTGGTTGTTCTTATGGAATGAAATACTTAATATCTATCACGCCTATGCTTTTTAAGCATATTCACTTTTTGTTATTATTTTAATAGTTTTAATTTAACAAGATATGATAATCATTATCGTAACGTAAACGTATTATGAGTAATTTAGTAATCTTGACAGATTTGTTATAGGATTTTGACAATCATAACGACAAAAAAATGATTTTTTTTACCTATCATAGGAAGTTATTAATTTTATTTACTAATTATGGTTGTGTTTGGCGCGGGGCTTATACAGGTTTACAAGGGTTTGAGCTTTTAAATTAACCTTTTTTGTCACACATGTTTATAAAGGCTTTTATAAACCTTACGCATTTATAAGCCAAAGTCAATTGAAATGAGCTTATGAAAGCTTAAACTTAGTCAAACTATTTAAATACGTCTGAAAATATAGTAGATTATCCAAAAGTTGGTAATACATATAAATTTATTTTGATAAATTTTTATGTGATTTTACGTTAATAAACTTCACCTCCTACTAATTTGTCAAACAACTGTATAAAAATATAAACTTTAGCTTTCATCTTATAAAATAAGCTTTAGCTCCAACTCTAGTCTATGATCACTAGTTATAATACCCGTGCACGCACGGGGTTTTCCAGAAAAAATTATTATATAGTATTATCGTTTAAAAACAGAAAATCTTATGTATATTTTAAAAAGTTAGAGCATCAACATGTGCGAAAGTAAGAAAAATAGTTAGTAGAAATTGTAAATATAACCGTGGCATCGACCTTGTATTGGATTCTTAAGCGTGTCTTCTTCTAATGTTATTGGGACAAAGGTTCTTTGATCACATAAGATTACACATAAATCAAATTTATTTTAAAATTTTTGTTTAATATATGGATATATAAGAATTTACCTGTGAAAATTATGATATAAATACAACTAATAAGTATGCATGAGTTTTTCATTATATATTAATATCAATTAATATTTTGTAAAAATTTTATTGGATGAAAGATTTAACTTTGTTAGCTGACATAGATAATAATGTTGAGATTGATGTTGTTGTTTAACTTTAACTATTAATATCATGTTGTACAAAATGTGCGAGTTTAGTAATACATAATGAGCGTTGATGAAGTTTTTTAAAAATACGCATATAAACTTTAAATAATAAATAATAATTACATGAGTTGTTATAAGTACAATCGCGTATATTTATTTTCATATACTCGTACTTACAATTTGATATTTATATTACCGTTAATAATAATTTAGCTGTATTTAATATTCAAACCCGTGTACGTATATATTAAACTTTTAAATATGATGACATGAGTTCTTATTTATATTTAACGTAAATAGTAAAAAGATATTTTAATAGATGAAAGTTTAAACTAATATTTATTTTAAAAGTATTTAACGTATATTAAAAGTAATTCGTACATTTATAAAATTTTGTAAGTTTAATGAATGGAAGTCTCAAACCAATACTAATACTCATGTAATTGTAAATAAAGTTCATATTATAAAGTGTAGGGGGTATAAAGTGTAAGGAGTTATTTGTTTATTAACTAAAGTTATCAAAAAAACATGGAGATTTATAATTTTACACTTAACTCCATATAATTATTTAAAATTAAAATTCAACCACTAATGTTTTATTAATTACCTCCTCTTTTTTAAAGTTTTTATTTTAATAAATTTGACACATATATTTTTATGTGTTTTTTTTTCCTAAATCAAATTCTCCACCAAATTTATTAAAGTTTGACCAAATCAATTCAATTTTGACTTTTTATTGGCCAATCATATTGCTCGATTTCGCCTATGTGTCAAAATCGAGGATTCCTATTGGTCCAATTTTTTTTCCACTAAGATTGTTTTGTCAAAAAAACTCCGAAATGGTGTAATTCTTTTATTATATAAAAGATTTCGCCAAACATAATTTATTTTTTGATCTTTTCATGTTTTCTTTGCAAAATTAATTTGTGACAAATTGTACTGAAAACTTACAAACTGAGTTAATAAATTTTTTGTCATTTTTGCTTACGAGATATTAGTTAAATGGTAAAGGACATGCAACATAAACAGATCATAAATACAATTTATAACCTATGTTCTTTCAATTACACTGTTACATGATTTATCTTTTTCGGCGTTGTTCGTAGGAGCGGCCGGTAGAGTGCTCGAGATGATAGATTTCTAAGGAGTTCCGAGAACATGGGAAGAATGTTGGGAAAATTATTCCAAAGATTTTGGATATTCGATTCACATGCTAAAAGAAACCCTAATTTATTTTGCTCAACTAAACCTATTAAAAACGAACTTTCTACTTACCATACTAGTTGTGTGTAAAAACACGTGCAATGTCCACTACTTAGATCAAAAAGCAGAAATAACGTGACCAAATATATTCTTAATTGGAAAAGTTACCTTAAGGACAAAAAGCATACGTGTAAAACGTTTAATGATAGTAATAATAAATCTCAACTAATGCATGTTTCTATGATAACACAACGTGATAAGTCATCCAAGTCTCATTCCTATCCTTCTTTTTCATTGACATGATTTCTTTTAAGCATTGTTTTCTGACCCACGAGTGTAATGAGTAGATGCTTAGCACAAAGACAACGTTATTATAAAATGTTGAAGCAATTTTCCGTAAAATGTTAGATGCTAGCAACTTTTCAGGCACCATCGTGTATCGTACAACAGTTGTCAGCAAGTCCAAACCAGGTTTTGAAGTAGAGTTAGCTCCCATGTCATTGCCTCAAGACGTGAGGTGGCCTTCGTCACCCCAACTACTCCGTATTAGATGATAGAATAAGCTTGTTGGTCCAAGCCCGGTCTGTGAGCTTATAATCCATTAGGGTTATGATTATGTTACGCTCCATGTCATTGCTTACAGACCTTAGGTGGTCTTCGTCATCCCCAGCTACTCCGTATTAGATGATAGAATAAGCTAGTTGGCCCAAGCCCGGTCTGTGAGCTTAGAGTCTATTATGATTATGATTATGTTACGTTTGTAATATAAATAGTGATACTAATAAAGTATTACCCACGAAGATGAATGCAAAACCCTTGAACAAATAGAAATAGCAACAATAAATTAATCCAAAACCCTCGAAGATGAATACACACACTTACGGTAAATATAAATAGCAACAATAGTGATGAGAAAACAATTGGATTGACGGCTCGGAATTTGGGACGGGAAAGGGTAAGGGTGCTGGCTCATGATGGACGACTAGGTTTAGGATTTAACCCGCTCATGATATCATGTTAGACATTGAAAACCCTGTGGGTAATACTTTATTAGTTACTTTATTTATAGATTACAAACGTAACATAATCATAATTCTAACCTAATAGACCCAAATGCCACAGACCGGGCTTGGGCCAACTAGCTTATTCTATCATCTAAGACTCCTGAGGACTATTCCAACATGTGCTGATCCTACTATTTATACTTTACCAATCTTAGTGGCTTAAGTGCAATTATCTTCTTCAAGATGTCCGGAGGAGACCATACCTCATCACGTATTCTAATTGAAATGGGATTCCCACGTTAAATCATATTAGAAAGTGGAAGCACAAATAGATTCCATTCCAATCAGATCATGGAGTTAGACAATTGAATGCATTTTTTTCATCATGAAACGCAAGAATTTAAGCAAGCAAACGAGTGGAATCAAGTCATTGTTAGATGTACACTTTTGGACCCACAAGTAGTAAAGTAAAGTTGAAAAATTTACATTACAAGTGACACCAAAATCATTTGAACCAATTATGGCGAGCAAGCTACTGTGACGGCCTTTTATAAAAAAAATAAGATTCATATCGAGTGAGCCGATGACTAACAGATAATAGATTAAAATGTAAACATCAAATATGCTTCACTTTATTTCATATAAACATCAAAACGATAGCTGTTATCATTAGGTTGTAGCGCGTCATGTCCTCGTTTCTTTACATGAATGATCAAACTCAAGCAAATCTTTTATATAATAAAACAAAACCTCTATTGGGATTTTTTTCATTTCAAAAAAATTGGAACCATACCTTATTTAGTAATAATTTTATTTAAAAAAAAAGATTATTTTCTTATTAAGTAACATTTTATATTTATCCATAATACAAGTAGAAGATAAATACAAAAAACATAGATAAGATATTAAAAAAAAAAGATTATTTTCTTATTAGGTAACATTTTATATTTATCCACAACACAAGTAGAAGATAAATACAAAAAATATAGATAAGATGCAATTAACAACAGGATTAAAATTTTTAAATAATTATTTCAAAAAATTA
>LBNU01004648.1:81676-169225 GCA_014162995.1 Artemisia annua | reverse complement strand
ATACCTTATTTAATAAAAATTATATTTAAAAAAAAAGATTATTTTCTTATTAAGTAACATTTTATATTTATCCATAATACAAGTAGAAGATAAATACAAAAAACATAGATAAGATATTAAAAAAAAAAGATTATTTTCTTATAAGGTAACATTTTATATTTATCAACAACACAATTAGAAAATAAATACAAAAAATAAAAAAAAGATGCAATTAAAAAAAGAATTAAAATTTTAAAATAATTATTTCAAAAAAAAAAAATAAAAAAAAAAAAAAAAAAAAAAAAAAAAAAAAAAAAAAATAAATTTAAAAAAAATAAATAAAAAAAAAAAAAAAAAAAAAAAAAAAAAAAAAAAAAAAAAAAAAAAAAAAACCCGCGCGTGCGCGGGTATTATAACTAGTTAAAACTAAAAAAGTTTTATATATTTGTAATAGACTATACCTCAATAATCATTCATATAAACTCTAGCTAACACGAGAAACATTTGAGAGCTTGAATAGTCGAAACATATACAAATGTTTCTTTACAAAAACAAATTCACTTGGAACATGACCAAAATTGTTACAGTATTACCACATGTTTAGAGCTTTTCGAAATGAATAAGCCATATTCATAGCCCAATGAAAGCCCATGTGCCTAACTCGTAGATGAAACAAACCTTGTAAGGCCCAACCTTGTATGGAAGCCTAAAGTTGGGTCATGGTTGATGGTAACACATATAAAGTATCAATTAAAATTAAACATTATATGTTTTTTCTTTTTGCTAAATGTTTAAATGTATGCTTTAAGGGTTTCAGATGAAGGTATAACCGTGTGTTTTGTAGGAGGAAAATGAATATGAGACTGTCTCACATATAACCTTTTTACATGCTATCACCGTGTGTTTTGTATCTAATATGTGTTAAATAATAATATCAACCTTTTGCAGGTCCTCCAACCTCGCACCCAGCCATATCCGTTTGACTTTGATCTCTCGACGATGTAGAAACAAAACGGAAGCTTTAAAGTTGTACTTGAATATGCCTTTGCGTTTCTTGCTTGTATTACATTTTGGTTGGCACTCAACACACATATGAGTATTCCGCCAAATGTTGCTCTCTGAGCTATAGCTCTCGCGTCTATGTGTTTGGCATTTTGTTTTCTTGAGTATGGGAGAGGTATGATGCAAACAGTCACACTGTTACCTGAAGGTAAAGGGTACGTTTTCAGAAAGACTTCCCGAAAAAAGTGTGTGCTTGTGAGTAATTTATGTGTGGTCGTGTAGCGTCCAACTTGCTAAATTACCATATTAGATATCAAATACATAGAACAAGTTACATGTACAAATGCCTAAACATGATAACTGCAAAATGGCCTTCAAGGCTACACAAGTTTTGCATAACAAGAGATAGATATTTAAGCTCATAGGTATTGTTGTTGTATCCTGGCCCGGTTCTGTTCCCACCACACTCTCGCATGCACTTCCCCGAACCTTTCTCGACTACGCATCAGATTATGATAAAAAGATTCAGTTAGTATAAGTATCACAACATGACTTACGAATAAAACATGGAAGTGGCAAGTTGGTTCAGGCTCTAACGGGTCATTTTTTAAGTACATAAAAATGGGTTGAATTGACCCGGGTGCACTTTTTTTAGTTTAAAAAAAACTACTATACTGATTTGAATTTACATTTAGCCGGTTCAACCATTTGACCCGTTTGAGACAATACACAACCAAGTCAACTCATTAATAAGTAAACAATCAAAATTGCAACCTGTACTAAAATATACCTGAATCGCACACGCCTAAGCTCCCGAGCACCACCTGGCAAAGTTCTGATTGTAATGTAAACACCTGGCTCGTCTTGCTCGATCCATTCATTTTTCATAGCACTCTCTCCAGACTGATCAGCTTCTCGAGATGAACTGGTTCGTGCAGATTGATCAGCATCTGCTGATGATGTCTTGGTTTTGGTTCCATTCATGTTAGAGAGCTTTGGCACTGAAGCAAGGTTAGGTTGTTGGTCAGGTGAATCAGATGACGAGTATCCCATTCCGGCTGGATGGTAGAAGTTCCGAGGTGTGTGCTCTTTGGTAAGTGGTGGTGTTACCGGACAGCTCTCGATAGATTCTGTTATTGAGCTCTGCTAAAAAAAGGGAAAGAAAACAAACATGAATAAGTCGATTTTTTTTTTTTTTTTTTAATTATCTTAAACGGGTTAAACCCAAAAAACTTCGCTGAATGGGTGGAGTATACTTGAACGAAAACTAACCTCGTCTTCAGATCTTGGTGGTGATGGTAGCGGTACACCTTGCTGATTAAAGCGTTGAACGTTGTACAACTCCATAATCTTCTCACAGTTTTCGGACCACCATCTTTGAGCTTGATATTTGTTAAAAATTTCACGACTGATAATACACAGTAAAGTAAAGTTTAAAACATAATAGATTCACAAGTTGATTATAATCAGCAGATATAATTGCTTAACGTGTAATGTTACAAACTTAGGATATTTTTAAAAAACAATAATACAGAAACAGTGTTTCAATCAAAACCATAACACGGCACCCGGTCCATGCCACGTGTTTCCATGTAGTCACACCCATTAATCTCTAACGAGGCATTTCACCATGTGACACCCAACGCTACAGCACAATACAAAACCTTATTTGGTGTATTGTCATAAAGCACGGTCACGTCACTAAAATGGTAAGAAAAAAATTCAATTATTGGAACCCAATTATAAGGCACAACACTGCTACGCCTAGTAACGACAGAAGCTCCCATGTAGACATCCCGTAAGGATAAAGAGAGCTAAAAACCGCACAACATCAAAATGAAGTACTACAGTACTGAACATGTGTAACATGTTATGTACATACATGTACCATTATCATATGAAGAATAACACAGAGGGGTCAAGAATAATCAGAAGCCTAAAATAGTCGTAATATGTTATCTAAATCCTACAAAATATGAGTAGAGGTACATCACGTTATAGTATTACTTATGTAATTATGTTCATCTACTATACCGGTGCTAATCTACTAATGTTACCTTGATGGTTATATTACTTATATCTATACATGTAACTAATGTTAATAAGGTTATACCGTAATATACCAATATAGAGATTAGCATTTTCCTAACGTGCATATGAGATGTCGATAGCCTAGTCAAGCAATAAACGTACAAGTATAGTAATTCTTTCTATTTACACTGTGATCTCTTATTATGCTTGAGAGTCGTATCTTACATATGCTTCATATAACGATATTTTCCATTCGAACGGCAAATACTGACATTGTCACACACGTATTGCTAACTAGACTCGAACCCACCACTCATGATTGATGTTAACAACTTTTCATAGCCCACGCTCCTTAAGTACAAACCACACAACACACGACATATTACATGGTGGAATCACGTCGCGTGCACCATACGTATAGCATTAACAAGCAAGAATCAATCAAGAACATTAAAATTTCCCAACCAATTTTATAATTACTTGGACCCTATTTCTAATTTAATAAATTAGTTGGAGATATAAAAATTGAATGTGAATTTCCTAAAAAAAATATTTGTGGTCACATAATATTTAACCAGATTGGACCCACAAAGACATGAGAGGAGATGTCATTGTCTCTTATTTTGACTATTTTTAGTTTTTTATGGACTCTGTTTAGTGTTCACTATGTCCCATAAAAATTGCTACAGTACACATTTTGGGTTCCAAGATTTCCATTTTTATAAAGTTTCAATCTTTGAGATATCTATTACTGTTGGCTCATTTCCATGATTTGTATCTTTCTATAATGACTTAATGAGAAAGATGATTTTACAAGTAACAATTAAAGTGTTTTAAAATGCAGTTTGAATACTTAACTCTTGAAACAAAGGTAACCGACCCTCTCACGGCACCCACCGACCAGACAAACATGGACGAAGTAAATTACATAACAATGTGATTAAAGAGACACGGTGACACTTAATTAGACACAACATGACATCCGCTTAATGTTGCATTCTTCTCACATTTGAACTACCAACGCGAGGGCAATGAATACTTTACTCATATATTTTTCTCACATTTGAACTACCAACGGGAGGACAATGAATACTTTACTCTTATACTACGTATTTGAAAAGGTCATTAACTTTCGGGACTATCTACTAAATATTTCACTTCAGTGACCAATCTTGACGGAAAAAGTATGTTCTGCAATGTAGCTAGTGAACTATTTAACCGGTTTAGCTTAAGCTCTAGTGATTGACTTCTATTGTATGTAACTGTACTATCCTATGCAAAAACTAGGAAAAGATAAAAGTAATTACAGTACTATATTTCTATCGACTAAAACATAAACATTAAGCGTAACATCAGGTCAGAAAAGAACACAAACCTGAAACGAATACGTTTAAGATCATTACCACCATGATTCAACGAAACAAATGTGATCAAAACACCCGGTTCAACTTGAGCAACCCATTCTTTACCCTCATCTTCCTCCATAAACACGACCAAGTCCGTTCTCCCACTAACCGACACAGGGGTACTAGCACCACTAGATAACGCCTTCAGTCTCGCCTCCATTTCCTTACCCCAAACCCTAGGTGTCGAGTTCCCGGTTCTTTGGTACGCAAAACCAAACCTACTAGAAACTGACCCACTTTCAAAGCTTGTGTAATTTCCATGGTTCGGGTCATTGTTGGATGGTCTTGGACATGGATTACAGTTCTTGTATGCTCCTGATGCTTTCAATGCCATGTCTTTGATCTATATAGACCATAAATTATGTTCAAGCAGGGTGTGCAGAAAATCGAAAAACATAACATGTATCATAAATCATATATTTCATTCCAAAACTCTAAAATTCCTCATATCATGTATCATAAATAATGCAATAACAATTCAACCAAACTATCTAGGCAAATAACTTCATCAAATTATACTATTTAACAATACATAAAAGTAAATATAGTAACAATTTTTTAAAGAGGGAGATACAATATTATGAACTTTCAAAAATGCACATACTCAATAAATTTTTTCTTTTACACAAAGTTAAGCTTATATGTGGGCTTACGAGCTTATTTGATTTCGGCTTATATTTCATAAGCCCCAATTTACCAGCTTATCTTGGGACTTATATAAGTTTATCATAAGCCCACAAGTGTCAAAATAAGCCGGAAAATTGGAGCTTATGAAATATAAGCCGAAAAAACAAATAAGCTCATAAGCCACTTATAAGCTTAAACAAACATCAAAATATGCAACAAGATTACCTGAGATGTTAGTGACTTAACAGCTTGTTTAGTCCTAGGAGTACCACCAACATTATCTCCATCATTACTAATCTCCTTATTAGCACACACAATACATGTCAACATGTTCTTTCTCAACTTATGTCACAATATTAAACAAGCTCAAATATATTGATGGACACACACAGTAAAAAGGTGGAAAAAAAGGTGGCAGAAACGTGGGGATGTGATGTAAAAAAAAGGTGCCGGCGGTAAGAGTACGTACCCCGGTGATTGATCGATGTGAAAGAAGAAAAAAAAAGGTGATGGCTAGTGAAAGAGTGAGTATGAGTAGAGTATGCACGTCTTTTGCATTGGTACTTTAAAAAACCAACAAACATAAAACACAACACACAACTCTTCTTGTGTCCTATTTGTAGCTTCTTCTCTCTACAAAGTAAACTACTTTATGTTTTTCTACTTTTGAAACTTCTATCCTTATACATAGGGGTCTCATAGATCCGACCCAAACCCGAATATGATTATTTGGGTCTGGTTAATCGGATNTTTTTTTTTTTTTTTTTTTTTTTTTTTTTTTTTTTTTTTTTTTTTTTTTTTTTTTTTCTAATTTACTATATACTTCTTTGCTAAAATGAAAAGGATTTTAAAGGTATATATGCCAATACTATTTGTATGAATTCAACTCTCCAAATTAATTTTCAACTGTCCAAATTAATATTTTAACAAAAATTTTGTTGTAAGTTCATTCTCGCTAAAGCAAAGCATTCATTGGTTGAGAAACATACTCCATCTAATCAACAAAATAAAGCAAAGCAAATACACTCCGAAGTTATAATACACCAAAAACTATTACAAATTCCAATAATACTTCGCTAATTAAACAAAATTGTAATCTTAATTTTCAAGTTAAACAACCAAACTTGTATAATTCTTAAAAGACCTAGACCCGAACCCGACCCCGACCTATCTGACCCGAATTGACCTGAACCCGAGTAATCCGAGCTTAAACAAAGTCGGGTTTGAGAATATTTCTTTTAGCCTTGACCTGAATTGACCCGACCCCAATGACCCGAGCTAGACCAGGCCAACCCGAATCACACCCCTATTTATACATATATAATATATAACATATAAATAAGGATAAGTATCTTTACAAGTTTACCTTTCATGTTAGTCATGTTAAAACAACTAAAAACAAGAAAAATGATAGTAAATGGGATCACCACTAATTGAAACAAAAAACCCATTATTTTATTTACTCTCACAATAAGAGGATCTGAATCCTATAAATAATGTATAATTGTGCTTAAAACTTACAAAATAAGAAAATTAATATACTATCGATGTTAATTTGTATTATCTTTATTTTTACTATTTATAAAGAGATAAATGTTGATTTATTAATATTTCATTATGTCTTGCCATAAATTTTTTTAAAAATATTTTTTTTTACGTTTTTTTTAAAATTACTTAATTTTATTAAAAAAAAAAAAAAAAAAAAAAAAAACTTAATTTTATCATTTTTCTTTATTTTCTGCATATTCTTCCCGGCTTCCCAATCTCGATTTCCATTTTAATTCAAATTTGTTAAACTGAAACTTGTATGATATTGTTGTCATCTCATAGTGATAAAAACTTGCAAACGTCAATTGTTAAACGTTACACGAAAAACTTGATTACAAATATCACTATAACTATTTGACGTTATAAAATTCCGTTGTTATGCCCCATTACATGTCTAGCAAGTTGTAACTTGTAAATATTACTCCTGTTGTTTTATTTAAGATTAATTTATGGTTAGTTACCACTTTCTACAACGTTACATACTATTCATTTTCATCATCAAACTCCCGTGATAGTTAATACTTTACTTATCATTTAACGGGTAAGGATCCAGTGAGAAGAAAACTTATAATGAGAAGGATGAGAAATAACTATAACCACATATTTGAGATGCGTCGACTTGAATTAGATGCGTCTCTATTCATTTAGATGCATCCCAATTAGTTTCGAAAGTAATTTTAAAGTGAAAACGATGCAAAGTAGTACTTGCAACAAATTTTACCTGTAGAGGACGAAAAATACATAGGATTTTCCTAACTTGCTAAAATGCATCTAATATATGTATTTGCATCTAATTTTTAGCTAGAAAATATATTATGGTGCATCTAAAAGATTAGGGATGCATCTAATTCAAGTCGATGCATCTCTAATATGTGGTTATAGTTATTTCTCATCCTTCTCATTTTAAAAGTTCTTCTCATTTGATCCTAAGTCATCATTTAACTTAACTTAAACATTAATATACTTCAGAATACATAAAAGGATTTGTGTATCAGTGGGTATCATTTGTTATGTGAAAAGCTCTCCAAATAAATGGTTGCGGATTCAAGCCTTGCTTAGAACATATGAGATAGTTGTAGTTTATAAATTGCGAGATAGTTATGTTGACTACGTGTGAAGCAAGAGAGGTGTATTAAGCTTAACGTGTGAAGGCGGTGACACGTTAGACTGTCACGCGTGATTAATGTCATTTTGTGTCTTATAAAATTATCACAAATATACTAAATGTTGTATTGATAGATACAACAATAATTTATCACTCTATCTTATAGTAACGACGAAAACACTTGATTTTACATGGTTACCAAATAACTTAAGAGCCGAAGCGTGAGCTTATGCCCCGACCCCTACCTTGTGATTCCCACTGACTACACTTCGTTTCCCCCAAAAATCTTTTTTTCTCTCCTCTAACTGTGTTTGATTTAGAAGCTAGTATTTTTTATTTTTTCTTCCTATGTTGATTTAGAAGTTATAGTGTCAGACCTTCACCACCAAGAAGTTATTGTAAATGAAATTAGACTATTAGAGGGGATGTATTTATTGTAAATGAAATTAGACTATTAGAGGGGCCATATGTACTTACTAGCTAGTTAACTCTTTTACAACTTGTGACATACTGTATGTTTTAATTTCCTGGCCACCCATTTAGTACAACATTTATGATCAAATTTTACACATAGATATATCATTAAAAATACAATTATATCATGAGTCATTTTTTTCTTTTGGTATTTGATACTCTCTCCATCTTTTTTATTATTTTAGATGTTCAAAATTAATTATCGAATGCTAAAAATAAATAGATGTTTCGTCGAGTTTACCATATTACCTTTAGCTGAAATTAATGTTACAAATTTTAAAAAAAAACATTTATTAATTAGTTAAGAGTAAAACTATAATGTTATAAAAAATAAGACAAATAAACATAAATAATTTTTTTTTTCTTAAACTGTATGTTTTCGTTGAGAGATAATTATTTTGAAAGGGAAGAAAGTATTTTCCATTTAGTACAACATTTATGATCAAAATTTACACATAGACGTATCTTTTAAACAAATACAACTATGTCATGAGTCATTTTTTTATTATGGTATTAAATATGTATTTATGAAATACTAATTAATAATGATAAATAGACATTGATAGTGCACATGTGAGTAGGGTTTGAAGATGATGATGGACCCATTAACTAGCCATCAAGGTCCCTATCGATCTGTTTCATGTTTGCGGACTGGTTTGCATTGGTGCACCCAACTCACGCTTCATCATGTATTTTCTTTCTTTAGCATTAACATGGTTAATCAAGTTGTGGGGCTCATACCATCGATCCTATATCATATGTGCATATGTCTCCTTATGTCATTACAACATCATTATATTTAAGCTTTAAGCTTGAGGGTCTCTCAAGTTTATATGAACATGACTGATAATATTTTTTTATAAACAAAACAGGAGGGCATATTTAAGGACTCAATTTTCTTTTTAATTATGGAAAAACATTATCGATCATTTTTATATGAACTTAAGAGGATCTCAATCTTTATATTTAAAGAGTTGATTGATACATTTTTGTTTTTGATCGGCGCATACCGGAAGCAAATAAAGGAAGCAGAATATAACGAATGTACAATTGTCTATAACATATAATATCGTGACCAAATCAATATTAGTTGTGTGCA
Organism: Artemisia annua; assembly: GCA_014162995.1. Taxonomy (NCBI): domain Eukaryota; kingdom Viridiplantae; phylum Streptophyta; class Magnoliopsida; order Asterales; family Asteraceae; genus Artemisia; species Artemisia annua. The sequence continues at coordinate 159,954 of LBNU01004648.1, read as the reverse complement.
AATCACTTTATGTTTCCCATTAAATGACTTTGGTCCCTTGCTTTAAAATCATGTAACCTTTTCCCATTAAATTTCTTGGTTTTATTTTTGAAGTGACAATGAAGCATATAACTTTCAATTACAATGGGCGCGGGTCTATTAATAAATGATATAACTTTCTATTACATGAACGTTTATTACATTAATAGTTACAAGCATAATATTTTACATTATCATTGACTTATTATTTACTATTTATTTCAAAAAAATGATTCAACGTGTTTGATTTCAAAAAATTGATTCAACCTGTTTGCTTTCGTTGTTCTTTCTTATTTTATTTACACACTTAATTGTTTGATGCATAATCTCTTTAAAAACTCCGTGATTCCACATTCTATAAGCTAGTTTTACGATAAAGGAAAGTTTCAGTGTTGAGCACCGAAGTTGAGGTTATTGCCGTAGACAACTCGATAGTTTCCAAATTACCTTGACATGTCACCTAAAATATAAAAATAATTATAACATGACATTTTATTGATTAATTGTCATTTTTTGGTATCTGATTACGTTGACAGATCACGTAAGATAAAACAAGTAAACATATGAGGTTTTATTTTGTTTATGTTGTTTAGTTATGCGGGTGTTTGAGTTAGATATACGTCATTTTACCGGGATATTTCCATAAATATTTTGAACTCTTTCCTTGACCACTCTCAAATTTTACCTAATAGGGTTTAACTCCGAGACTTTTTGTGACGATATTCGACAAGCTGAACACTATGACACCTTGGTCGTTGCGACAAATTACCTAATGCGTTTTTCCTGTATTTGTATAACCTTATTGTATTTACTAATCATATCCAGCAACTTGTTACCCGGTTACATGCTCAAGGTCTAAAGTGAAAGTTAATACTGTCTCACTAAGAAATAAGATGGCACGTTTAAAGAATAAGCTTTGAGCCTAAAAGAAAACGAGATAGGTGTTTTTGTTTTTCTTTTGTAAAAGCTAAAGACGTTAAAAAGAAAAGAAAGTTAAAGGACTTAAGAAGCATTTTTTTTCTTTTTAGAAGGAGCAAGTCTTACATAAATAAATGAATTTGAAACATCTTCTGAGCATTTTTACATTTTGGCACACGTACACTGTAACAAACCTTTTACTTTTTGTTGCATTATTTTGTTTAAAGTTTTTAAACGGCTGCATGTTACATCAAATTTAAATATTATTTTGAGTTACATACGATCGATCCTTTTAAAGTGTTTTATACACTTTGGAATTTTTATTACACCAAAAAAAACATTTAATTAAATAGGATGTAAGTGAATCTTATATTTCAGCCATTTACAAATACGAAAAAACAAACGCACCATTTGTACTTCAAGTCAAACCTATCATAAGAATGACAAATACAAAATTACAAAAAACTATTCTATAAAACTACGAATGTCTAGTATGACCACGAACTTTTTTATGAACAGTATCACATGTAGCTAGTTGCTCTTTAGCCAAATCTTCGCAGTCATCGTCATAATACGGGTTATAATCATAATAATATTTTTCTAACGCTCATATAGGTCTTATTTACCTCCACTCTTGGATGCCAGAAACCTGTAATTTCATTGAAAACTTGTTTCACTTTATTTTCACTATCCTCATCACCTATGCGATACACATTACACGTTAGCTGCTTATGTGCCAATTGTGCCTCATTCACAAGAGTTATATCATTATGCATTAAATAGTTGCGACACACTTGCATCTTGTTTTGTCTGCTTATACAAACTTGTTTTGTCTACTTATACAACACTGTGTGCCAATCACCTTTCTTTATCATGATTCATGTTAATTGGTTTTCATGATCTCACATCTTTCATATATTTTCACAAGTTTGATCGACATAAATTCAATCCCAATAAATAAAAAAGAGGTATTGCTTTGGCGATAATATTCTTTTAGCAGGAACACGTAGTTATTCCAGTTAATGAGAGCCTATTTGAGAAAACGGTGTCGATCCCATCTTCACTTAGAAGATCATGCGACAACATGAAGCAGGTCGATAAAGAGAGGTGAGTCGAAAAATGAAAAAAAGAAAGAAAAGAGAATAAATTTCTCTGTCGAATTTTAAATGTTTTGAGAACAATAATACGTATATACAATATGCCTAGTATAATGGTTGGCATCCCAATGAGGCAAAAGTGCATAACCACTCTTTTGCATAACCCACTTTTTGCTTCTATTAAGCAAACTTCAGGTCTTTGTTATGTGAAAAAAGTGCTCGCATTAGTTTAAATAAGGCTAGATACTGTGATCATAAAGTTGCACCAAAGTTCACATTATGTACAAATTATCAATGAAAGGGCTCTACACTTCTATTGTATTTGTATCATATACAAATCATCCTAAAAGTTGTTAATGGTATAAAACAATGTAACGACTTTTGTATTACTTTAGAGCATCTTCAATGCAAAAAGTGTTTAAAATTTTCAACGTATGAGTTTCAATGTATTAATAATTATTATATTTAAGTTATGAATAATTATTAATATCACAAATAAAACACTTAACGGTTGTTAAATACTTAACGGTCGTTAAAGGAGATAAGGAAGGACGAATTTATGGTAAGTAGCCAAGGAGGTTCTAGAACCCCTTGGGCTTGTAGAATTCGGCCGACCCCTTCCCAAAGAAGGTGGGATTGTTGCTTGAGCTCCAAGTTTTGTATGCTGCACGCTCAAGTAAATATCATTGAATTTTTTGAAATTCACAGTTCATTCTTGCCCACTTACCAGTTATCTGGTGTTTGTTACGAAAAGGACCGTCAGAATTGTTGTTGAACCTCTCTGTAACCTCATTCCAAAACACGGATTCGCTATGGAATTCATGAACGCCAAGCCACATGTCGGCTAGCAAGTTCTCTTCTTCAACAGACCAACGATTAGCCATTGTAAAAATGTTAGAAAGTGAAGTGTGTGCAAAAGAGTATGTTATTGTATTCTTTATATAGGGGTATTTAGAAATTCAAATTTCAAAACAAAAGCGGGATAAATTCTAATTTCAAATTCAAATTCAAAAACATGTGTGCAAAAATTCAAAAGTTGGTGGGCGGGATTGTTTAAAACGTTTAAAATTCAAAAGTTAGTGGGCGAGATTGTTTTGAACGTTTAAATTTCAAAAGTTGGTGGGCGGGATTTTTTTGAATTTCAAGTTCAAAGTAATGGGCGGGATTTATGAGCTTATTTAACACCCATTCACAGCTCATTATTGCTCACACAAATCACACAAATCATACGTGATTCACAAACAATTCTCTCAAACAATGTCTCGCAAAGACTTCTCCCAACAACTCCCAACTCATCGTGACTTCTCCCAACAATTCCAACTCACCGTGACTTCTCCCAGCAATTCCCAAGTCACCATGACTTTTTCCAGCAATTCCCAAGCTCCAGCATGATTCCCAATGCACTAGTGAACACTCCACCGGAAAACATCTTTTAGGTATTCACACCGGATAATGAACCGGTGCCCATTCCTGTTTAGCACTTCTGACGCTTTGATAATATACCGGTTAGAAACCAACAAATTTGGAGAGGGTTGACTGATGAAGACATTTTTCAGCAAGATATGCAAGAATTGTTACGTGTTCAAGCAGAGGAAAAACGTGTGGCAAGAGCTCGTGAGGCGTACTTAAGAGCTAAACAGGATCGGAGAAACTGTCGAGCAGAATGGCGAATACGAAATGGGTTGCCCCGTGTGCCATCGAGTGAGGACGATTCGAGTGCCTCCTATTCGAGTCACGAGGGCTATGTGTCGGATGATTCGTTTTCTTGATTCGTAGTTTAGTTTAATCGTAATACTTCTTATGGGTTTTAATTTCCGTTTCTTAGTTTAATGTTGTAATCGTAGTTGTAATGTCAATCGTATGTTTAATATATTTTCATTTACAAAACAATTTCATATTTACTAAACACTTACATATTTACATACCTTAAAAAACATTTTACATTTACAAATTCAAAACAAAACAAAACAAAAGTACCAAAGCGTCAGAAGTGCACCTCGTTGTGCAGACGAAGGCCTCCTCCATGGCGAGCAATGGCGAGCTCAGGTGGTGTTGCGGCGAGCTCGGCGAACCATCCAGCTAGGATCCGCGAGATGCACGGCGAGCCCACACCTTGTGCTCTTAGGCTGCCCACAGTAAGGGGGGTCAATCCCCCATTTTTTCCTGTCACGTCAGCTTTCTCTCTCCAGCGACCTGCAGGCGATTCAGTGCCCCAGTAAGGGCGACCAAGTTCATTTATTTATTTATTTATTTATTTATTTATTTATTTTTTATAACTAAAAACTTAATAAAACATTAATTTCATTAATAAAACATAAAGATTACATAAACGAAATGATGCGGAATTAAACATTTATTTTAAACGAAAACACGATACGGAGAATTCTTAACATAAACACCATTACGGCTGGTGTGCTTCCAATGCATGTTTGTTTCTTAGAATGAACCACACATGTTGATAGTATAACCCTCTCCCATAGCGTTCAAAATAAATTCGGTTTGCATTGCTGAGACAAGAGTCTTCACCTGTACGCACCAACTCTTTGTAAATAGCATTATACCTAAGACATTGTAGGTTGATTTTTTTCCACTGATACATAAGGCTATCTTTAGTACGGTGCTCTCCATTAGTCTGGTCGTTGAACCTTGTCGTAACGGCGTTCCAAAAAGAACGTTCAACTCTTAGGTCCATACATTCGGTAGCAGAAAGCCATACGTTAGCTAGCAAGCATTCTTCTTCCATTGGCCAAAGATGATTCATTGTGAAATGATTTAGAAGTGAAAATATATGGAATTTTTGAAATGAGATATTGTGATATTGTGTGAAATGAAGTGTGGTTTAGTTGTGTATTTATAGTGTTTTTTAAAAGTTGTTTTTTTTTTTACCCAACGTATACATTTCAAACGGGTAGAAACAATTAATTTTTTTTTGATACTAGAAACATGTACTTCCCAACCGTTTGGATCAAAATTTCACAAATTAAATGCTTTCCTATTCGGTCGTGGTCTCGACCAATTTGTCTGCTATCTTATGTCCAACTCGGTCTCGACCTACCAACCACAGAAACGACGACCGAGTGATGAAGGGTCGACCGATTCGGTCGTCGAGCTTACTGTGGGCAGTCTTATATCTAACTCGGGAACAATAAAAAGTAGTATTTCACTTTTCTTTCTTTCAGAGAAACACATGAAGATAAAATATGTTTGCTTCTTTCCTCCCCTTTTTATCTCCCCCTCTTTGTTAGCCCTTCCCTTTAAGATAATGTCACGAGTGATAATTCTCCAATTTTGTCTCTTAAGATAGCCAACTCTTTCATTTGAGCAACAAGATCTACCGTGTAGCGATGAGGTATTAAACACTTTAAACACTTGTTTAATGTTCCAGTTATAGTTAGAAATCAATACACCTTAGATTCACGATCTCTTAAACCACATTGATTATCCATTATTCCATTAGTCATTTCATTCGCCATAGTTAGACATCAAAGTGGTCAAATATGAATTGTACAACAACACCATGTTTTTTTTTTTTTTTTTTTTACAAAACACATTAAATTAACATTTTTAAAGGATATAAGCTTTGGTTTTATCACGTAAAAAATATATAAGTTGATTATTGTTATTGGAAAGAGGATCATTCAATAACAACATAAATCTAACATATTGTTTACTACGTTTTCTGACTCTCAATTGCTCCATATCACACAATTTAGCTAGTTAATTTAGCGTTATCATTCCATTCGATTTACATAAGTGATTTTCTTATAAAATGGCCAAGTAATCCCAGTAATTTCACGTTGTTTTTAAAGTCGCGTGACTGAAAATATATATAAATGAATAGTGAAACCAATTGTAACTTTTAACCACTAGTTATAATACCCGTGCACGCACAGGGTTTTTAAAATTTCGTTTTGATTATTTATTATTATCGATTAAAAAATGAATCACTTAACATGTTTCAATTGGTTTTACTTGATGGACTAAGAATACAAAATCATATTTATATATGTTATAATCTACCTATTATTTTAGGAGAATGTTTTTTTGATTAAAAATTATATTTTATTATTCAAGCACAATCACATGATGATACTTGACTTACATGAGATATTAGTGATATATGCTTTTACTTTTTCAAACACATGTGATCAATTTACGATGTGTTGTGGTATTTCTTTTACTTATATTTTCGTTAAAATATGTAGCATATTTAGATAGCTTTAAAGATTGATTCATTCCCTTGATTATGAATAACCATCATACCATGTTTACTAATGTACCTTTTTGTTTGAATAATTGTATTTTTATAAGTTTGCGCTATTTACTTCTCATGTTTGATCATAAAATTACCAAAATAGCATAGATGCTTAAACTATAGCTTCTTTATTATATAAAGAGAAACAAAAAAATGTAATGGGTATAACTCAAGGTTAATCTTACGTTCATGTATATTGTATAAAAATAATTTTTCTCTGAGACCGAACTATATAAGGAAATTATAATTACTTGTATAAGTAAATTATAAATGCATGAAAAAAATGACAAAGAGTACATTCGTAAGTCTTTTAGGATTGTTCGAATCTTTACCGACCTTTCACTTTAGTGCAAATTTCTGTATAATTAGCCTAAATCATCAAGGTATAAAACCCATATTTTAGACCGTTGGTTGATACCCATAGTGTTATCAATGACATCAAACACCTGCTAAGTTTCATTAACTCATTCAAAAACACCTGCTAAGAATTCCTACCATAAAATTCCCCATATAAGCACTAAAATATATCTTTGGTACACTAAAATACATTAATGTATTATCTAAATTAGCAACTCAACTTAATTATACATTCATACTTTGAGTAAGCGTAGAAAATCCTTCCATGACAATCATGTGTTGATACTTAATCCTCCTCTAAAAAACGCACACAACAAATTGCATTACAATTTAGCGTGTGTGATAAGATCATAAAACTGCAAAAACCACTTACATGTTGCATTATAGTGAGGATAACAACAAAGTTAGTTATAACATCAAATAAAAAAAATTCAAATTAGAACTACAGGGTGTTCGGTTATGCTTATTAAAGGTGCTTATTGGCTTATTCAATTACCATAACACAGTAAGTTTATGATAAAGCTATAAGTTTTTTTTGAGAAGCTTAGTAAAAAACATGTGAACTCACAACTATTTCTATCATAACTTAGTGTGTTATAGTAAAAACACAAATATTAAGTGTATAAGTTTTCAATAAAAAATTAAAAAAAAAAAGTTACTAAAAGTTGGTGTGTATGAAAAAAAATTAAACCATAAAAAGTGTTACTAAAAACTATCAGCTAGATAAGACATAAGCCAAAGTTCTGTTAAGGTCTCTTTCGGATTCTATCCAGAAGCAAAAGAAGGTAACACATAAATCATAAGTATAGAAGAATGGTTGTATCTCACATCCGTGATTACCAACTCAATAACATTATCGCAATATAGTAACGTAATAACCTAATTAAAAATTATGTATTCTTGCTTAATAATTCTCATGTACATAATTTAATTCTTGCACAACGGCCAACTATTATGCATATATTTATTTTCATAAGTTGTTGCTATAAATAGAATCGCGTATATTTATTTTCATATCACAGTAACTCGTGCTTACCATTTGATATTTATATTCCCGTTACTAATAATTTAGCCGTATTTAATATTCAAACCCGTGTACGCATGAATTAACTTTTAAATAGAATAACATGAGTCCTTATTTTTTAAAGAATATTCTAATGGATGGAAGTCTAAAACTAACAATATTAAAACTAATTCGCATATTTACCAAATTTTGTAATTTTAATGGATGAAAGTCTAAAAACTAATACTAATACTCTTGTAATTTTAAACAAAGTTAATATTATAAAGTATAAGGGGTACAAAGTGTAAGGGGTTATTTGTGTTTTTTCTAAAGTTATTAGAAAACATGGAAACTTGTAATTTTACACTTAGCTCTACATTATTTATTTAAAGTTCAACCACTAAAGTTTTATTAATTACTTCATCTTTTTTTAAGTTTTTATTTTCATAAATTTGACACCTATATTTTTATGCATTTTTTTTCCATAATCAAATTCTCCACCAAATTTATTAAAGTTTGACCAAAATCAATTCAATTTTGACTTTCTATTGGCCAATCATATTGCTTGATTTCGCCTACGTGGCAAAATCGAGCTTTCCTATTGGTCCAATTTTTTTTTCACTAAGATTGTTTTGTTAAAAAAACTCCGAAATGATGTAATTCTTTTATTATATAAAAGATATTAATAAAACTGAATAAGTCTGTGTTTCGGTAAGAAATCTGGTCAACATACTCAAAGTACAAGAGAGTTAACAGACATGTTCAACAATCACTCATTCATTATTTCGAAGACATTGACGATTATCCGTAATTAGGTATCTCCTGTACACATAAAGCCTATATAGATAAGGAGGGAGATCCTCTCAAGTTAGAAAATGAACTTGAGTCAAGTTGGGTGTTTGTAAGCCATTGAATTTAATCCAATGGCTCAAATCAAAAGAACTTCTTTTGATTTGAGCCATTGGATTAAACCCAGTGGCTTACAAACACTCAACTTGACTCAAGTTCATTTTCCAACTTGAGACAATCCTAATCCGATAAGGAGGGAGGGAGATCCTCTCAAGTTAGAAAATGAACTTGAGTCAAGTTGGGTGTTTGTAAGCCATAAATGGCCATTTGATCATCTTATGATTTGTGTGATTTGAGTTTCTATGGAATGAAACCTTGATTTATGAACAATAACTACATAAAAAAGGTTGTATAAGTGAACTTACAATACATATACTGATTTCGAGTATGGAAATGTTAAAACATTGAAATGGTCTTTAGGTTTATGAGTGTGTAGTTGGTATGATTATGAATTTAAGAAATTGAATTTGGATATTTGCATACAAATGGTTAACTTTTATGGAGAAACTTTCACCATTACAGTATAAAGTATTTTAAGTCTTGCAAAGTTATATAGAGAGAACAAAGGAATGAACAAAACAAAAGAAATAACGTTGGCAGCTTACTTTTGATACTCCATCTAGACATATGACCATCAAATTACATAATACAACAGTCAGCTAAATTACTACAAAAGCTGTAATTCTATATATCTAACATATTGATAATATATATTTACATAATACAACAGTCAGCTAAATTACTACAAAAGCTATAATTCTATATATCTAACATATTGATAATGTATCAACACATATCTAGTGAATTAACAGTTATATAATATAAAAAAAATGTATCCCCTATCAGGGTGTCTGGATGCTATTGTGATGGTTAACAGGTGTGTGTCTTAATATGCGGGTCACATGTTCGAACCACCACATAAAAATCCGGAACTCCTTTTTTTATCCAACGTGCTCAACTTGGAGTGGGGCTTAAATCTAAATTCAAAATAGGGATAATATATAGGGAGACCACATAAGTTTTCAAACTTTTAACATATAGACCACCAATTTATTAAAATTAACTTATAGGCTGCCTGACTATAGTTTATTTTCGTTTAAACCAACTCCGATCATATTTATGCCCGAAAACTAATAAAATATAAATAAGGAACTGAACACTAACTTATTCTAGCAATATGAATGCAAAGTTTGATGTGAAATACTGAGTATACTCTTAATTTAAGTATACATTTATATTATTAAAAGTAATTTCGAAGGATAAAACTGAAATTTCGCGACTGGTTTTTTATTTGTATTAGTTTAATATATTAGTGTTAGGTTCAATCTTGCCGTTTGATAATTATCTGGATTAAATTTGACCGAAATTGGTGTAAACGAAAATAAATACATAGTTTGGTGGCCTATAAGTTACTTTCAAAAAATAAGTAGCCTATATGAAAAAAATAACTTAAAACTTGAGTGGCCTCCCGATATATTATCCCTTTAAAATAAGACTTTTTTATGACAATTAATTTTCAGGTTTTGATCAATGTTAACTGTAGCTTTGTTAGTATATTAGTCGAAAATGATTCGGACGACACGAATGGAGCTTTATTCACTTTTGTTTGTTTAGTTTTAACCGGACAAATATATTGACACGAAAGCCTATACGGACGGATTTCCTTGTTCATGTTCGTTGATTAAGAAAATGAGTTGTTCACGTTCATTCATTAAGACACTAAACAAACCTTAAACGAACATAAACAATAGAAAATAAATGAGCGTAGAAAAGCAAATATAAACTTTATTAGACTATTAAGCATAGTATTTTGTTTTATAAACGAGGTCGTAGAGACCCGCCGCGTTGCGGCGGGTTTTTCTAGTCGGTTTATGGTTCGCGTATGTTTTTGCAAAATTGTTAACGCTTGTTGCAAGGTCGTTTTTTTTTTATTTTTATTTATGTTCTTGTATATAAGTCGCGAAATATTGTAGTTTCATGCTGTTCATTTTTTTCGTATTCGTGTACGTTAAATAGATTTTTGGTATAATTTATGTACACTCTCTTGTATGTAAGTTATTAGATCTTTTAGTCTCATAACATATTTTACCATGTTAATCTTTTTTATACTCCTCTGTGTTAGTTTGGAATTGGTATTTGTTGTGTATGTCAACCAGTTTAGGTATTCAAATTTTGAAATAATTTTGCTTATCTATCATATCAAACAGTAGTTGCTTCTGATTTTTGGAAAAGTATTTTTGACTAACTGTTTTTTTGGGAAACATAATTGTATTTTTTATTGCATAGTGCTTTTATATTTTGCTACTTAATACTCTTCACCACTGTTTCTTTTAAATTCTGTACATTGGGTGTATTTATATTTGTTACTAATTATTATTGCTATGGATAATTTAGTTAGGCTATTGGAACTTGCTTATTCATCTGGATCTGTTTACATTTCTGATGTTGTGCGTTTAGCTTTTGAAAGAGAGGTTCAAGAGGAGGAAAGCTGGATTTCATTTCTGCGTAGCTGGTGTGTCTATGTCGGGGATCGCTTGGCGTACTTGGATGCTGTCATTTCAGAGTTGGAGTTGTGTGCTAATTATATGTCTGTGGCTCGAGCGCTTGTTCAGTTGAGGCATGGTGACAATGTTATTTTTGTTGATGCTATAATGTATTTTAAGGTCATCCGTGATTTTGAGGCTGACAAATTGGCGAAACTGCATCTTTTCTTAGAGATTTCGACAATGCATGTGGCTTTGCGTAGGGAATTTGTTGGTCGATTTACTGGTCTTTGATGCTCATTAGTTTATGAAGTTGTTAAATCGGATGATTTTAGATTTTCTGGCTTTTTTTTGTTTTTGTTTTTTTTTCGTGTCATTTTGTTGTCGTGTTGTTATGTAAGTTAGTATGTATTAGCTTTGCTATTCGCAAACGGTGCATGCACGAATATGTTATTTATTAATGTGTGTGTTCTTCCTTTGATCTCATGCCTTTTAATACTGAGGTGGTTTAGAATGCCGAATTGTGTATGTATCTCATGGTATATCTGTTTGTATCTTCGTGATGGGTTAAACTCATGTACTTATTATCTTTCTGTGCTAGTTTATTTTGCATTGATTTTGATTTCTGATTCCGCCAAATTTGGGTTTTTTGTATTAGCTTTTATATCAGCATAGTCATATTTTCCTTGTTTTTATTATATACGGAAATCGATAGAACCTTTTTTGTATACTCTATTTTTGCAAAAATGATAGTAGCTTGAAAATTGTATGTGTTCTAATAATAAATAATTACTTTCTCGATGTTTACTAAAAATTAAGTTTCTTTCTTTTGTATCTCTATTATTTGTTTAGATACAGGTTATGACTTTGTTTGTGTTACAATTGTTTTTCTAACGCTGTCCCTAGTATGCGATTTAATTTTTGTTGATTATTGGTATACGGGAATTTATTTTGGGAATGTTTCATTAGCCAACCTTTTTTAATCACGTTATTGATTTAATGGCGTAGGCTTCTTTTGATGCATACCTTTTTTACTTGTATCTAATTTTATGGGGGTGGTGTAATTTTTTTTAACGCCTAAAAAATAAGTCTCTTTATTTCTTTTAGAACTTATTAGCTGGCATTTTAAGGTTTTGGTAATTTTGTAGATTTTGAGTGCTTCAGTTGGGCCAGTGTTTTAAAACCACGTTTTTAGTAGCCCATGTTTTCATTCATTGACTTGGCCCAATATCCTGAAATTACAAATTAGGTAATATGCACCCCCTTTGTATATCTTTCTTCTTGTTTTTTCCGACATCGGTCCCTTTCGCGACTAGAATGATTGCTGCTGGGGAACTTAAAGGTACTAATTATTGACTTGCCAGACATTCTGTTCACTAATTAGGGGAATTAGATAGNGGTCCTTTCGTGACTGAATGATTGCTGCTGGGGAACTTAAGGTACTAATATTGACTTGCCAGAATTCTGTTCACTAATTAGGGGAATTAGATAGTGGATTGTCGCTGTTATCTATTAAGATTAATTTATTTTAGTTGCATGATTTAGGTGTACGCTGGTATTATTGCCACACGGCTGTAATTGGTGCCTGGGTTATATATCGTGGCGGTTTTGTGCATGAGGAGGTTGGGTAGACTGGTGAGGTTGCTTAGGATGCCCGCCCTTTATTACCAGGTTAGCTATGCTACCTACTATAGCCTTATTTAGATAAGCACTCAGTTATCTTAATATTAATGAGCTTTGTTTTATAGTTAAAGCTTGTGAGTATAAAATGTATGTCATTTGTGTTGTTGTTTACACCACTATCTGTCAATAACTAAATTAGAATGGATAATCACATGAGTAATGGGCATATGAATGGTGCTCCTAATGGCAGTCCTGGGTTTGACGCTAATAGTATTGTTAGTTATAATGCTGATGCTAATTTAAGTAATACTGTTAATGGTGGTGCTCGTCAGGCCACTAATGTTGTTATTCATGAAGTGGTTAATGGTAGTTTAAGTGACATTACTAATGCTCATGTCTCTAATGCCAGTAATACTGTTGTGAATCATGCTGCAACTGGTCATGTTGGTCATGTAGCATATGCCTCTGTGTCAGTTAATGGTAGACTCGCTCGTGTAGCTAATACAGTGGACAGGGGTAGGCGGTTTTACTTGTACTTTGAGTGTTATAGGTTTGCGCTCTTGAATGGGCAACGCGATGACAGGCGTCACATGAATCGCGAGAGGGTTCTGTTGGAGCAGCTACAAAGTGTTGCTAGAGAGCTTGAGGGACTCCCGAATTCTCTGTTGGTTAGCCGCAGTTTGGCACTCGCACGCGCTCTTATAGCTGTTATCGAGCAGCGTATCCGTGTGTATGCGCGTAACCATGCTGATGCAACTCGTATGGCGTCTCTTTTGGTTGACTATCTGGCCGATGTTACGCATATATAGTGGCTTACTAGAAGGTCTTGTAGTATGCTAATGTAATGGGCTTGTAAATTATGGTTTGTTGTTAAGTCGTAGTGTCTAAGTATGTGTCTGGTTTGTGTCGTCAGGGTCTGTATGCTGTGTAACTGATCACCTGTCTCTTAAGCAGCCAGTAGTTTGTTGTTTGTGGTTATTTTGTTTTGTCGTGTATCGGGTATTTCTCAAGTTTCGAGCTGATGATGGAAGGTAGACTGTCTTTTGGCCAGCTCTTTTTCATAAGGTTTATCGTTGTACTTCGGCCGTCTGTGGCGGCTTCTTAGTTTGTAGTGTGTATGAAATGTTGTCTTTGTTTCCATGGACTTGAAGTGGTATTAAACTAAGCTTTATAGTTACCTGTGACTTTGTCAACTGTTTTTTTATATCTATGTCGCTATTTCCTATCTTGTATGTTAGAATCATTTAATGATGAGTATATTGGTTGATTTTTTTTTCATTATTAATTTTGTCATTGTAGTCTCTTAATTTTTCATTTCATAGAAAAGTTAAATATGAATTGGCTCTTGTTTGTGTTTTCGCATTGGCTAAAATTTGCTAATACAATTTGAAGCAGCATCTCTTATTGAAAACGTTCTAAAATTTATTGTAAGAGTTACTAACCATGCGTATATGGTCAGTTGAGTGTCTATGTGACAGAGGCATAATTTATGAGAATAAATGTTAATGCCCACCGAAACACAGCATTTCCAGTTGCAAAATCTGAGTTGAATATGATATGTTTAAGTCCATTGATGAGAGATGCATGTTGTGTTTCATTATAATATGTCCCGTGAGTTTGGAGGTTGTTAATAAAGATGAATGCCCATAGAAAGGGTATCTCATAGACTACAAAATATGAGTGGTGAATTTTGAGACAATAGGCTTTCAGATTGTATTAATTATAGGTATGTCAAAGTTAATTTCATTATTTGTTGGGTGAAGTCGGACAATTAAAAGACGCTATCAGTCTAGTTGGTTAGTCAACGTTTTGGAATGTTTTTGTTCATGTCATACCTACCAGTTACATCTTTCGCTTCAATTCTCACGTAATGTCTTTTGATTTAGCGTACATTGACATATTTGTTTTGGAAGGCCTCTATCCCAGGTTTTACAGGCGGGTTTTTTTTTTTTTTTTTTTTTTTTTTTTTTTTTTTTTTTTTTTTTTTTATTTTTTTTTTTTTTTTTTTTTTGTTTTGTTTTTTTTTTTTTTTTNCTCTTGTTTTTTCCGACATGGTCCTTTCGTGACTGAATGATTGCTGCTGGGGAACTTAAGGTACTAATATTGACTTGCCAGAATTCTGTTCACTAATTAGGGGAATTAGATAGTGGATTGTCGCTGTTATCTATTAAGATTAATTTATTTTAATTGCATGATTTAGGTGTACGCTGGTATTATTGCCACACGGCTGTAATTGGTGCCTGGGTTATATATCGTGGCGGTTTTGTGCATGAGGAGGTTGGGTAGACTGGTGAGGTTGCTTAGGATGCCCGCCCTTTATTGCCAGGTTAGCTATGCTACCTACTATAGCCTTATATGCATACATAGTAGTGAACCCATCACGCAGCTATTCACGACCCTTTCCGACATAATGTTCGACGCCTATTTCTAAGAAACATAAATGAAAACCTAAGTTGCATACTATTATATGTTTTTGGGTAGCTACTCTGTCTTCTGTTTCTTTGATTCTCTATCTGGTTCTTGTTCAACAGAAGTGCTAAATAACACCCTTCTAACGCTTGATGAAATTGGCAGATTTGTTGTAGCGTTTGCATCTGCTGGGGTTTATTGAGTTACCGGTGGCGTTGTTAGTGGTGTCGTAACTGGCGTTGGTGCTTGGTCAGTCGGTGAAGCTGGTGGAGGAGACGATGGCCCTTCTGTCGGCACTGGAAGTATAGCAGGTATGTGGTCCATAACTTTTTGCAACACAAATGTGGGAGGTCCTTTTCCTATTGGTTTGGCAAACTTAAATTGGAATACATGACGCGTATTTTCTAAGGCTGTAATCTGTTGTGGAATTATTCCAGGGCTTTTGTCAGCAACTTCTTCAAGCAATGTATTCACATCTTTAATCAACCCTTCCGTGTTAGGAGTGAAGCAAGTCATAGTAGCATTTCCCGTACCATCTGTCATTATCAACCTGAAAGAGTAGCTGTATTCAAGAACAGGTTAGGCTGAACGTTTGAAAGTATATATACATATTTATCAGATATAATTTATATTAGCGCACCTTTTGTCAGGCTTTGACTCAGCACCATACTGATGGCAGTGGCCGTGCACCCATCCATGTGTTAGTTTCCCTCCACATTCTTCGCATTTTTCATAGTACCACTCATGATTCGTGTCTATCCGAAGTATCATAACTTCTTGAGTAAATAAGACACGCTGTTAAAACTATTTGTTAGACTTTATTTTCTGCGGCAAACATGCAAGGTGGAAGTATTTGTATGAGTACCTGTTGCGTGTTAGGATCAATTTGTAGTAGTGTTCCCAACGGAACTCTGTTTCGACCTCTTTCTTGCTCCCAACTTGCCAGCTTTTCAGTTTGCAATTGTAACTCGAGAACTGGGTTGCTGCCTTGGTTATACCTATATTTAGATAAAGCGATCTGTTATTATTCATGCAACTATTATAGATATCGAGAAACTGATTGAGTAATTGGTGTGTACGCAGCAAGCAACTCGGTGGTCTCTTCAGTTGGCGGGTTGAAATAGTACGAAGTAGCAGATGTAGCTGACAGTTGCAGCTGACCTGCGCATTAAATTGGAAGTATTATGCTGAGACAAGTTGAAAAGAGGATCGGATGACATACATGGTAAGCTATTTTACTCACCGCCGTATGTTTTTAGGTAGCATGAGCTGATTGCTAATACGACTGGCTTTTGCATTTTCATGTACTCATCTTTTTCAAAGTTGTCAGCCATTTCATTCCAAAGCGTGAAAACCACCACGTTGTTGCTATAAAATTTTGGTTTTATAAGATTTATATATTGCTTACATCTTTCATTGAGAATAAAAGGTGGGTAACTTACTTGAGATTACGAATTCCTATATTTCGTAGCTTCACTTTGTTGCCAGTTGCACCTCCATATTCTTTTACCTTTTCTACATTGTGTATATAACCGATATAGTCTGCCAATATTTGCCTGACACAGTGAGCCACTAAACTAATTAAATTAAAACGAATGGTATAGTAGGGGGCATAACCTGTTAGGATAGGATTTCTTTTCTCTAGTCTTGGACCTAGCTCATTATAGGCAGCAAAATTAAAATAGTGATGTGGGTAACTATCATCGTCTAACAGATGCGTCACTGTATGCGTCCCAAAACAAAGAGTCATGTCATTATCAAGTGTCTTTCCCCATCCGTCTGTTTTTTCGAACCCGAATCCCTGTATTCTATAGACAGAATTTTGTTGCAATTCACGCTCGAATTGGTCTTTGTCTTTCAAGTCGGAGTTTGCTTGTATCGCCGATCCCTATGATTGAGTAAGTTAAGCTGGATCGTAGAAACGCAGGTATTGTTATAGTATGGCACTGTAAAAATTAACATCATGGAGATTATTGCATACCTTTTTGTCAATCAGTATGCATGAAAATCCGGTTGGGATAAGAGATGGTATTCTTGTGGCTGTCCACTTACGGTAGACCCTTGCCTCAATAAATTTAGTGTTGTCTGCAGGATTCAACTCAGTAAAGTAAGTGAGTGATCTTTGGGGGACAATTGCTGTTGTTGCTGTTGACTGCGCCGCTACATCACTGGTTAGTGCCATTACCCTGTAAATATGCAAGTTAATAAATATATAACATATGCTCAAAACATAAAATCTGTTATTTTTACATAATTCAATAAGATGATAGGGCATTTTTGTGCAAACGTGCTTAGGAGTTGGTATGCATAATAGAGTGAGTCAACATAGGCATGTAACTTATGCAAAGCACATATGTGTGCACATAGAGCAAACGCAGTATGTCGAAAATTAAATACCTAAACTCTTACTGCTAGCATATTCAATAATTGGAAATACCTTGTGGGTCAATGAAATCTAGCATTAGAATTGGTAACTTGTAGCGAACATGCATATAATAGGCAGTGTGGTAACACTATCATCAACGGAAAAATAAGTAGGCAGGGTAATTGGCATGCATAATACGCATATTTGTCGCCAAGGATAGGTAGCATGTTTAAAAGGCGCGTGGTGTATATACAAAGGCCATTATTACTGCAATCGCCTAAGATTATGAACCCGAGTACCATAATCTTAGCCAGAAAGTCTTGATAGACAATATTCTTTGTAGTATTCTGCCCATGGCCTGAGTCGTCAGAAATGAGCACTTTTAATCCTTGAGGGGAGGTAGCCCTGGATAATGCAACGTACAACTGCCCATGACCGAATATTGGATGAGGAAGATACAACCCTATTTTTTTAGGGACTGTCCTTGGCTTTTATTGTTAGTCATGGCGTAACATAGTTTGACCGGAAATTGCTTCCGCTTGAATGTGAAGGGAATACTGTCTTCGTTGTGCGTGAGCAAAATCCTAGGTAAAAACACTTTTTGACCTACTCTAGTGCCTGTAATTATCTTAGCCTCAATAATTCGCCGGAGCAGCTGTGTAACTATTAGGCGTGTTCCATTGCACAGACCCCCCATCAAATTAAGATTTCGTAGTAGCATTATAGGTGAGCCGATCTTGAGTGATAATATATGCTGAGGCATGCCCGGAAATTTCATGGTATTTAAGTACTCTGGTGGGTACAACAATTTTGTTGCGCCACCATCATTCATTTTTGGCGTAGCTTCGTCGTAGCTTCTGTATGAATGCCCTGGAGTATGCAGACTCTCTAATATTCTATTGTTTATCATGTCGACTGTTTCATTCTTAGGACAGACAATAGCCTTCTGCTGTAGCGACTCTGCTGTAGGCCTCCCCAATGTGTCGTCACCATATATGAATCCTATTAGGTCTGGCAGCCCTGTTTCTGAGTTGTTAATACAATACTCATCTGGTATTCTTATCCAACGACTATTTTGTGGGTCTATTTCATCTGGTTCACCCACCGTCCCATTACCAACTGCAAGTAACCATGCTGAGAAACTGATTACACTGCTATCAATCCGGGCTGTTGATGCAGCACTTTGCAGCCGCATATTCTGTTGCAAGACCACAACTTCAAACCGACTCCAGAGGTATGACTCGGCGATTGATGCAGCAATTATCTCCGTCTTAGATGCCCT
The DNA here is from genome assembly GCA_014162995.1 of Artemisia annua. Lineage (NCBI taxonomy): Eukaryota > Viridiplantae > Streptophyta > Magnoliopsida > Asterales > Asteraceae > Artemisia > Artemisia annua. Next base: position 141,295 of record LBNU01004648.1, on the reverse strand, counting down.
TTTTTTAACAGGTAGCGTCTGTCTAAAATCTCCACCCAGAATTACCGTCTTTTTTCCAAAAAAATGTCTAGGTTTATCTAGGATGTCTCTTAGGGTGCGATCCAGTGCTTCAAAACATTTACGATCGTTCATCGGAGCTTCATCCCATATAATCAAATCCGTCTTACGTAATAATTCGGCCAACTGAGTATTCTTTTTAACATTGAATAATGAGTTATCCGTTAAATTGAGTGACAATTTGAACCTCGAATGTGCCGTGCGACCGGAAGGTAAAAGCAAAGAGGCAATGCCAGACGATGCGACAGCAAGCACAATTTTACCCTCGCATCTTAATGCGCAGAGAATAGCTTTCCATAAGAATGTCTTCCCTGTCCCGCCGTGACCATAAACGAATAGAAGTTCTTGAGTACCCGTTGCTACGGCTGACATAACTCTATCAAATATTTGTCGCTGCTGGTCATTAAGCTGAGGAATAAGCTGCTCTTTCTCTCGTCCTAATTGTTCGCGGTCATAACCAAGTTCTTCCATCACCAACCGATTACGCAATATTCTTAGGAGATTATCAGGAGGTCTCGGTAATGAGAAATCTGCTAAAGATTTCCCATAAAACGCGAGTGATGCCTGCAGCTCATAAAGGATGCCGCCTCTAACCATTTCCTCATTAACATGAAGGTTGGGAAGATTCAACAATATCGATAACCTGTACGGTATGTCCTCACGCATACGTTCCCAGTGTGATTCGAACAACACCGGAGGTTGCGCGACGTCACAGAATATTAGCATCTGCACAAATAAATCCCTTAATTCAGAAGCTGTTGCTGATGCAGACGCTTCTTCCAAAGCGAAAGTCCATTCTCGATCATCGCCTAGCAAGCCCATCGCCTCACAAGCAGCCCTGTGACTAAAGTAGGCCACATTATCTACTCTTCGGATGTCCGAAAAGGAGCGGCAACCTTTTTGGTGACATAAAAGCATCCGTTGGAAAAACAAATCGCCACTAGCTGGATGAACATATGTAAGCCGTCCTATGGATGGTTTATTCCTGTTCTGCCTGCGTGACCAAGTACGACTCCTTGGTGACCAGACGAATTCGGATGGAAACTGCAAATAAGTTAAGTGCCTACCATAGGAATGCAACCGATTATACTCAAGCCATTCCGTTAAGGTTGTTCTCTTGCTTCTAGAATCGTCAGCGATTGCAGTAAGACGTTGCGACGCCCGGAATGCTATCTGCTGCATGTTTTCAGCATGAACACTTAATATTTGGACCGCCGGGTCTCTGCTATGAATATCGAAACCCAGAATCCGCCAGCATGCTTCGTGAGGCCCTATATACCTTGCATCCATGAAATTCCGTATTTCATCTACATGCGTGGTAGGTCCTCCTGGCACAGATGAAGTACTGGCAGATGCGCTTGAACTATTTCTCTGCTCCCCTATTGGCCTAACAACCCTAGCAATAATTCTGTCCGTTCCTTTAGAAATATATTTAAACAAATACTTTATAAGCATTGTCCAACCGCAATATTCGATGTTAATATGTGCATAGAATGCCATACATAACGTGCGATTATAAGGCACTACATATCCGTTGTCTAGCCTCACTCCTCGACGATACGCACCCATGCCTATTTCACGCCTGCGATAATGCACATACCCCTTAGCATCAGTATAAGTGGTTTCACAATAATCCTTTGGAAACTGCTTTTTACAATTGTCACGGCCAATAGTACACGGAGCATTTGGATTTGCACGACCGCATGGGCCGTGCATCATCAATTCAGAAATGACTCTAAATCCCTCTGGATCTTGTATGGGATCAGGAAGCTCGGCGCTGATGTACGCATCAATACTCGGCTGTTGGGCATTCGGTAGCCCATGGTGAGTCCATAATAATATATGGCAATGCGGAAGCCCTCGCTTCTGAAATTCCACGGTATAAAGAACTGCAAAAATATATGAGAGAAAAGTGAAATATTAGGTTTTTATTATTATGTGAAAAATAATAAGAAACTTGTTACAAACAAAATGATGGAACTGTGAAAGCAAAGACTCACCTGCGAGTATTTTCCCAAAGATCTTTTCATCTCTGATAAACTTTATAAGCCTATGAATCTTCCGTTCGAATACTCTGTCGACTACATCCGGCCTATCTGAAGTATTCAACAGCGGGAAATTGTTCATGTATTCTTGAATTTCAGGCCACTTAGCGTTGCAAGTGAACGTGACAAAGAAGGCCGGATTCCCATGCACTCGACAAATTGCCAAGGCATCTAGATAATGACTATACATGTAACGGGGACCCCCAGTAAAAGATGCTGGCAAAATAATGCGAGACCCAACATCACGCCCACTTCGATCGCCTCGGGTGATGGCATCATAAATTCCTGACAGATATTCAGTACGTATGTCATTTTGTTTACGCCTAATGAAGTCGGTCCTAGCTTGTTCAATGACGCAATATGCATTAACAACGTATTGTTGAAAAAGCCTTCCAGCGCGAGTTATCAAACTGAAACTCCCTATCCTGTCGCACAGCTGGTATGCATAGTAAGCTTTCATCGTGATGTGCTTTTGTTCTTGCGTTTCTGTATCATCTGAACCTCTAAGCATCAAATTCAGATGATAACCTTGCTCGCCATAAATAAAAAGCAAAGGAAATTGCAAGGCCATGTATGTTGGATGCAACTTATTAACGCTCTCCGCCTCTCCAGAATGGCGCTGTATAACCACGTCATACTGAGTTGTCGTTTCGGGACCACCATCGTATACAATAGCACCTATGCTATCGGCCGTAGGTAGCTCATACTGGTTCGCTCCAACGACCCCAAACAGTCTGATCTGAAAATCCGGTATATCGGCCTGCTGCAACTTATCTCTTGCAGTGCGAAACAAACGAACCAATGCGTTATGCTCATTAAGAAATCGAATAAGACCTTCAACTATTTCTTCCTGCAAAATCCGTCTTTCATCCGAATGAAAATGCGAAAGCCTATGCTGTATCTCATGGTCCGTGTCGTATATATACATCTGTAGAAACCTCGGATCATCATCCCCTGAAGGGCAAAACCCGCCAATCCAATGATATATTTGGCCTGAAACCCTAAACACATATGGGCCACCGCCTCTGTTAACGGAGTTGTCAATGGTAGCACCGAACGACGTCATTGCAAACATCTGATTATATGCCCTTATATTATCAATGAAATGCCTATTCGAAAACAAATCCATGATGTATGCAGGATATTCTGAATATGTGCGCAAAACAACACATCCACCGGTGCAGCACTTCTGATACTGGGGAGCTGCAGATGTTGGCATCCCGGTTCGTCTTTCTTTAAGCCAAAACAAAGCGCCACAATGCTGGCACACTTTGTCACACAAACCGAAACGAATATATTCTAACGGCGCGCCTACGATAGAACAAAACAAATTACGCGTTAAAAAAGTGCATAATTAATAAACATATGAAAAAAAAGATAAGAAAACAAAACATAAAACCAAACCTTGGCGCTGTGGGGGAGCGACAGGGCCCTGCACTGGTTCTGAACCACCATGTTCCATGTCGGGATGAACTATCACAAGACAGAAACAAACAACGTGGATAATTAGATCACGCAAAAAACACATCTGAATAAGAAAAGGAAACCACTATTGACTTAGAGATGAATGAGGTTTTATAAATAAGTCGCACAAATCACACAAAGTTAAACTGTCTAAAGATGTCGCACCAAAATATGCGAAAAGGACCGAAAGTCAAGAAGTACACGTCTACTAAATCTTTGCGTTAACAAAAGAAATTAAATGAGCACCAAACATTGCCACAAGCAAGACGTGGCTTAGAAAGTATAATAACAATTCGGTATGCGTTGCAGGTATGTGACGGCAACTAATTTGGTGGTGTAACTATGGTGATCAGCGCAAAAAAGTGTAGCTGTTTTAGCAAATCGGGTATTGTTTTGTAAGGCGTAGGAAGCATACCAGGCAATGGACGCTGTCGATTAGAAGAGGAAGTCATCCCACCTGAGAAGATAAAAGGTAAATTCTTAAAGATTGACACCCAGCAATCGTTAAGACCGAAACCGATTAGAAACAAAAATAAGTACGCATATTACATGCACGACTCCTTCTCCTAGTTGGCAACGCAGTTCGTTGTAAAGTAGAACTGGCAAATGCTGAAGCTGGCATGGTAAAAAAATAAGCATAAGCATAATGTCTAACACAATATACCACGTAACATACTAACTAAAGAAACATGAATATTGAGTACGAACGAAACATACACGAAGTAGATACGCTGCTGCTTATAACCTCACCAGCTAAGAAATCCAAAACCATAGGAACATTTTCAGAGGCTCCATTATTAGACATAGGTGCCGGAAAAGCAAGTGAGCCTGCAATCAGATAATACACCTGCAAAATTTAGACATGCAATAAACGAAAGTAAATAACCTTAACATGTAAAAAGAAAGAACTAACCTTGAACAGACAACCCAGACTGATCAAAACCACCAGACTGTGACATAGCATTACCAAGTGTAAAGGTAGACACTAAACCATCAACAGTTATCGCTTGTGCAGGTGAATAAGAAGCAGCATTAAACACAGAAGACCCAGATACAGCAGCTGGAAGGACAGTCGAATTAGAAGACCCAAAAGCAGGACCACTGACATCAGCAGGACCACTGACGTCGGCTGGTGACGCAGCACTGTAAACCGCATTCGAGCGACTGTGGTGGCCAGTAGATCCACTAAAAGCACCAGCAGATATACCAGCGGATTCGTCCATCGACATATCTAATGCCATACTATTCGGCACAGCTTTCCTTTTGTTTCTCATGTCACATATAACTTCTCAAGCAACAAACACAAAAGAAAAATAAAAACTACAAACGGAATAACAAAATCCTAGGCACACAACATAATAGATAGAACAATTCGACAAACAGGACAGAAAACATACATACGAAACAAAACTTAGCATATCGAAAACCAAAAACAACAACAACAGGCGAAGAACAAACCCACCTGAGAAATCAAGAAGTTGAGAGAAAAAAACGATCGCAAATTATTGGGAAAAGCAAACCGCAAGCGGTGGGTAAACAATAAAATACACCGAAAAACAGACACAATGTAAAAGAAAGGCAAAAGAGTTGGGTTAAATTGAGCCCACAAATAAGGCCCAAAAAATATAATAAAAAAAATCTGCCTCAAGGCAAATTATAGATAGTAAGAATGGACCATATTAGTCAAAAATATTTCCCATAATAATCGCACATAATAAAACATTCAAATGGTCAACATTGACCAACCGTTACTCTTAAGCCACGTTTTCAACTAACGTAACTAAATCTCCCTCCACAAACCACCATAATCAACCATTCCACCACCAAAAATCACCATACAATGTCATTAATCCATAGAAAAAAACAAGCCGACAACGACGATTCACAAGCTGAGGAAGAGCAAGGCGAAAAAACAACAAAATCCAATAAAAGAACACACAACAACAAAAGAATAAAAAATTATTCATGTTTTGATAATTGTTGTTGGTTAGTTGGATGCATATGTACAACATGGTGGCTATTGTTGTTTTTGTACAACACATTGCCGGCGTCTTTTCCACAATATGTGACCGAAAAGATTACCGGGCCATTGCCAGATCCTCCGGGCCTTAAGTGTGTGAAAGAAGGATTAGGCCCGAAGCATCCGGTTGTGTTTGTGCCCGGGATTGTGACCGGTGGGCTTGAGTTGTGGGAAGGACATGAATGTGCCGATGGCTTGTTTCGAAAGAGGCTTTGGGGTGGTACTTTTGGTGAAGTTTATAAAAGGTATTGATTCTTTTCTTTGACATGTATAATGATCTTTTCTTGCATTGTAAGATTACATGTATGATGCGAAAAAGTCCTTTTAGCAGACTGCAAATAACGGAACATGGTTTATTAAGAATAGTGAACTCGAAATATTTTTATAGGTTCAATTAAGATTTCAAAGGTAAAGTGTATAGAAATGCTAGCTTAGCATCATGTGTGATCGAAGGAAAACTCGAATTTCATTTTATAGATGGTTAAAATGCCATAATATGAAAACGGAAAACGTTTACTGTGTAGTACGTAAATAAGGGAAAACTCGAATTTCATATTGGAACTCTTGTATTTTGCAACTCCTTCTATATCAAAAGTTATGAGTTATCATTCTATATACCCAGACTTAAAATAAAATGAGTGGAACGTAAATAACTGATTTCGCAAAAAAGAAACTTATGGATAGAAGCAAATAAAAAATCGAAATTAGCGTGATTAGAAATCTCTTTCAGCCGCAACGCGCGGGCTTTTTAACCTCGTTCAAATCATTTGCAAGGAAAATTTGGAAACCTTGTTAAGAAATACTTATACGATTGAAATACCATGAAAAAAAAAATTAAGAATTCATATAAACTTTCCTAGTAGAATCAAAGCTCACCTTAACCTTAAGGTGATATTGATTGTACAAGAATACTTTGTACTAATCCTAAAACGTATGCTTGCTACAAAATGTGGTATATTACCTAGGAGCGTTTCTCCACTTTTACCTATGTGGGATTCTAGACATTTATATTTATTTCTTAATAATTCTTGTCCTGTTTGTTTGAATGTATCTGTATGCTCTTGAATATTGAAAACACTTGGTTACAAGTACAAATCTAGGCCACGACGTAACCATTTTTAGACAACAATGTCTCTAAAAAATGCTAAGAAACGCACATAAAATCTATAGCATATGTCCCATAATTGGAAAAGCCAAAATCTTGCTAAACCATTGCAGACCAATTTAAAGATATACCGATTTCCATAGGATTGCAGTTTTATTAAGAATTTAGCCATTGTTGATCGGTTATCCTAGTCACATACAAGAGATATACCAATTTTCATATAACTTTTAGGTTTCAAGATACACTAGATGTTGTATCTCGTCATATCATTTATGCATGAGCTATAAAACAATAACATACAATCTACATTAGAGTATATAGAATGTAATCGTCTTCTGTGACATCTTTCATTATAAGTTGATTTTTTCAACCTTACCCATTTGACCCGTTATAGATAAACTACAACCCTAAAGCAAACTGCAATTACTTGAACATGGTTTATTTAAGAATAATGCACTCCTTACGTTTTTATAGGTTCAATTTTTCAATGGTAAAGTGTATAGAAATGTTAGCTTAACATCATGTGCTGATCGAAAAACTCAAGTTTCATGTTATAGATGGTTAATATGCCATAATATGAAAACGGAAAACTGGTAACTTTGTTAGCTAGTTGTACATCTTGTATTTTGTAACTCCTATATCAAAAGTTATGAGTTATTACTGTTTGAAGTTGATGCATTCTCATTTCTAATTGTTCCGTATTTGTTTCGGCAGATTAGACCTCCCACTTATAAATAATAGCTACACAACAGGACATATGGGAAATCATTTATAACGAGAATTTAGAAACCTTGTTAAGAAAAACTTATACGACTGAAATACCATGAAAATATTTGGGAATTCTTATAAATTGTCCTAACAGATCAAAGTACATGTTAACCTTAACATGTGCCTGTTTCTCTTAGAATACTTTACACTAATCCCAAAACATATGCTTGGTATAAAATCTGGTATATTAGCTAGGAGCATTTCTCCATTTTTACCTATGTGGGATTCTAGACATATATATTTATCTCTTAACAATTCTTGTACTGTTTGTTTTGAATGTATCTGTATGCTCTTGAATATTGAAAACACTTGGTTACGAGTACAAATCTTGGCCACGACGTAACCATTTTTAGACAACTGCGTCTCTCAAAAAATGCTAGAAACGCACATAAATCTTTTGTATATGTCCCATATTAGAAAAGCCAAAATCTTGCAAAACAATTGCAGACCATTGTTTTTATAGGACTGCAGTTTTTTATTAAGAATTCAGCCATTGATGATCGTTTATCCTAGTCACATACAAGAGATATAACAATTTCCATATAATTTTAGGTTTCAGGATACGATAGATGTTGTATCTCATCATTTTAATTATACATGAGCTATAAAACAAGAACATACAATCTACATTAGAGTAATCAGAATGTAATCATCTTCTATGACATCTTTCATTATATGTTGAATTTTTCAACCTTACCCATTTGACCCATTATAGAAAAGATATATGTGTGATTGTGGATATACTGCAGGCCGTCGTGCTGGCTACAACATATGTCTCTAGACAACGAAACTGGTCTTGACCCTTCTGGTATAAAGGTTAGACCAGTCAGTGGGCTCGTAGCCGCTGACTACTTTGCTCCAGGGTACTTTGTGTGGGCAGTTTTGATTGCTAACTTTGCTCGTGTTGGATACGAAGAAAAAAATATGTACATGGCTGCATATGACTGGCGACTCTCGTTTCAAAACACTGAGGTAAACTATTGACTGCTTATATTTTTAGAATTTACTCGTTTACATGTTTATGCAGTGTTTGAAATCTTTTGACATAGGTAAGAGACCGGACATTGAGTCGCTTAAAGAGAAATATAGAAATGATGGTTGAGATAAATGGAGGTGAAAAGGCGGTTATTATTCCTCATTCCATGGGCGTTCTTTACTTTTTGCATTTTATGAAATGGGTTGAAGCACCCGCTCCTATGGGTGGCGGTGGTGGTTCCGATTGGTGTGCTAAACACATAAAATCAGTGATGAATATCGGTGGGCCGCTTTTGGGTGCACCAAAAGCTCTAGCAGGCCTGTTCTCTGCTGAAGCTAAAGATATTGCGTTTGTAAGGTTTATACATCTAATTCTTAAACCATCTCATTCAACATCACATACTTTCAAAACTCATGAATGAAAACATCTCTATGTTTACATGACACTAAAATACTAAATACCGTACTTGTATTGCAGGGGCATAGCACCAGGTGTGTTAGACTCGGATGTATTCCACATCCAAACACTACAACACATCATGAGGATGAGCCGTACATGGGACTCAACCATGTCTATGATACCCAAAGGTGGTGAAACAATTTGGGGTGGACTCGACTGGTCACCCGAGGAAGGATATATTCCAAAAAACAAAACACAAGGAAACAACGATACTTCACTTAGCACCCAAAATGAGTCCTATAGTAAAGGATCTCAAGCCAAAAATCCTAATTATGGGAGACTTATATCATTCGGAAGAGATGTGGCAGAGACACATTCATCACAAATCGAGCGGGTTGACTTTAGAGTAAGTTTTAATTTCCACATAGCGTTATAAGATCATTTATCATCTAACATTTTTTGAATTAAGTTCTTGCTTGTTTTATCGTAGGGGGCTATCAAGGGTAACAATCATGCGAATAAGACCTGTCGTGATGTGTGGACCGAGTACCATGATATCGGACTTGGTGGTATCAAGGCGATAGCAGACTATAAGGCGTATACAGCTGGAGACCTTGTAGATTTGCTTGAGTTTGTTGCTCCAAAGATGATGGTACGAGGAAGTGTTCACTATTCACACGGGTTGGCTGACGATCTAGACGACCCAAAATACCAACATTACAAATACTGGTCCAACGCGTTGGAGACAAAGTAAGAACCTTTTTTCGTTCATGAAACTGATTATCTGATTATTGCATTTGCATGTCGCAATAAGAAGTTTTTAGCGTTTACTTTTTTAGGTCAAATGTTCACTTTCAAATTGCACGTCCAAAGAGTTCCCGTTTAGCATACATGACTAACTATATGCTTGTCCGTTTTTAGGTTACCAATTGCTCCCGACATGGAGATATACTCAATGTACGGAGTTGGCATCCCAACAGAACGAGCATACGTCTACAAACTCACTCCACAAACCGAATGCTACATTCCATTCCAAATAGACAACACAGCCGGGGACACGAACCCACACGTATGTCTTAAAGATGGCGTGTACACGGTAGATGGTGATGAAACTGTGCCAGCATTAAGCGCGGGTTTCATGTGTGCAAAAGGGTGGCGAGGGAAAACAAGGTTTAATCCCTCAGGGATTAAAACGTACGTTAGAGAGTACGACCATAATCCGCCCTCAAATCTCCTCGAGGGGCGAGGAACTGAGAGCGGGGCCCATGTTGACATTTTGGGCAACTTTCAACTCATTGAAGATGTATTAAGAGTGGCAACGGGTGCTTCTGGTGAAGATATAGGTAGTGATAGAGTTTATACCGACATTTTCAAATGGTCTGAAAAAATTAACTTAAAGTTGTAAAAAATGATTAAAGTCGTTATAAATTCAACTTATACATTTTTTTAAAAATTAAAAACTTATTTATTTATTCATTGTGGATTACTATGTATATACAAACCTCGCTAGGTGTGCATATAAGGTGATCAAGTCGAGATTAACCGTTGAGGTCGTGTACATCTAAATAAAGACTGTTCGCCCTCCTCAAATAACGTGAACAGAAAAAAACCTCATCCGTCTACTAAAATGTGTTAAGTTTCAAGTCCCAACCATGTTTGGTACATATAAAATGAAATGATCATGCCTAACATCCTCGAAAAAAAAAGCTTTATAAGGTTAAAATTTGTGTAACGGCGAGTTCAAGCCTCTTTAACCAATCGAGTAGAAGTTCATAAACAACGTTTTCAGAAAAATAAAATTAAATACTGCGTATATTGATTCGTATCGTACTAGGATGATGATGACACACACCAACATTATCATATGAAAAAGATATATTGGTAGTTACAAAGAAGCACCAAATTTTTTATTTTGCTAATTTGCTTCAATCCCAATTAATTCCATCAACTAAGTTATTATTTATATTATCAATATCAATTATCATCATTAGATAAAGATGAAGAGATATAATTATTCGAGGTCGGCTTTAAATATAGTTTAAAGCTTAATTGTTCTTTCTTATCCTTAATATAATACTTTAAAATTGTCTATCCTTTGATTCTTGAATGTAAAGTCAATTGATGGTTATAAAAAATGTTTAAGATGTACTTAGACCACATCTTGAATTATAAAGTTTTGTGGATTACAGATTAAGAAAAGAAACATAACAATAATTTTATATTGTTTTCGTTAAAGAAAAGCAAATTAAAACTTAAAATAATCGCATGTTTTGTCGATGTTCTTATAAAAAATTATCATTATTCGTTTAGTCATAGTAAAGGGTTTATTTTATGCATAAAGATTGAGACGATTGGATTCCAAATATCATTCACAAAGGTATGTGTGATTAATATCTACATCACTTTTATAATAAAGATACTTTGAAAAGTAAAAATAACAATAATAATAATTAAAAAAATTTTTTTTTGAAGTAATTGAAATTGTATTAATGAAAGTGTATTAATGTCATATAAGAAAAATGAAGTCCTTTCATTGGCTAATTAAAAATAAAAGTTGAAACTATTTGATTAAATTAGTCTGAATTTCATCCAACAAATAAAATATGTATAAAAATACATATGTTAATTTTGTAAAAGAAACTAAAATTTGAAGGAGTGATTAATAATGTCTTAGTTGCTAAATTTTAAATAAATTATACGAAATAAACTAATTAACTAAATTTATGAGGTTATTTTATTATTATTATTATTATTATTATTATTATTATTATTATTATTATTATTATAATAAATGTAACAAATAACCCCTAGTCTTTATATCCCTATGTTTTTTTTTTAAAAAAAAAAAAAAAAAAAAAAAAAAAAAAAAAAAAAACAAAAACCAACCTATGTGTTGTCGTTATTTAAAAATAAAAATATAAATTATAAAATGAAGGCACGAGTTACTGAAATACGTAAATGAATACATGAGATTGTACATATACGAACGATTCATATTATTCCTTTTATGAATTAAGCAAGGATGTCGGGAGAAGATTATTTATTTATTTATTTTAACTGACCAAGTTTAATAACCCCTCATTTTATTCCTCTTTATAAGTTTCACTCGCGCGTATACGGGTTTAAAAGTTAAATACGGCTACAAATATTATTAACATATTATAAATATCAAAATGAAGGCACAACCTTACGGGTTAGCGTGAGATGAAAATAAATACACGAAGATTGTACATTTAGTAACGACGCATGTAATTATTCTTTAAAGTTTAAGAATATTAGGGGGAAAAATAATTTTTAAAAGGTCATTACATGCTATTAAACATTAATAATGTCTAAAATATTAATTAAATTTAAACAACATCAATTTTAATATCATGTCAATTAAATAAAGTCAAATATTTTGTCTAACAATAACGTATACAAAATATTAATCGATATTAACATATAAAATATTATATAAATATTCGCACATTCATAAGTATTATAACTATAATAATTGTAAAAGGACAACTCTTTGACACAAGCATGTCTACAACCAAATTAAAAGTCATGTTGACCATGTCAAAGGGGAACCTATGTCGACCATCAAAACAAATTACATTTACCATGCATGTTGTAATAAGATATGGGTTGTGTCTCACATGTGAAATTAGTAGATGTGTCTCATCCATCAACTTTTTCCTTTTCGAGAACTATCGTCGTAAAGTCTCATTATTTTTTCTCTAACAATTTTAGGTGTCGGTTGTTTATCAAAGGGAGAATTGCATATTAAAAGACTCTAAATACCTAAGTATATATGCAATTGCCCATTTATCAAAAGACTCTAAATGCCTAAGTATCAATCTAATTTTCATATTTGAATATAAATCTGCAGCGGAATACTCAGAATCTGAATCAAATGATGTTAGTTGTTATTTTTAGACATTTGCATGATTAGAATACAAAAATTAAGTTATGCCTTGTTGGAAGAGATGTTTAAATCTCTTAACACCTTTAAAAATAACAACAACAAAAAAAAAAATAATAATAAAAATAAATAAATAAATAAATAAATAAAACTCTTAATCATCATATCTCTTAACAATTCTATAAATCACTAACAAGTATTTAATGATTTTATTAAAAAAAACAAACACAGCCTTATTTTCACCCCTAACTACTTAAAAGATGAAACTCTCACAAATCATATTTTGTTTTTCACACTTGATCGAGTAAAGAAATATTATTGGATAAAATAAGTTTCACATGAAAACAAAACATTAAAAGTAAACCAAGATCGATATGGATAAAATGGATATGATACTTGAATGTCGGCAAAAAATCTAGTGGCAGATAGTTTCCTATTATTACATGCATTTCTATTATTTTTTAGAAATAAAAATATTCACAACTTTAAAGTTTAGACATTAAAAATTGCTTGAAAACTCATTACTATCCACCCAACTTACAATTTAAATATTCACAACTTTAAAGTCTAGACATTATAAATTGTTTGGAAACTCATTATCAAAAATTGTTTGAAAACTCATTATTATCTAACCAACTTATAATGTATAATATGATTGGCTGAAGCAAAACCAAAACTCTAAGTTATCAGATGTATAACTTTTTTATACAAGTGTAAACAGGCATCTTTTTTTCTTCTTCTTTTTTTATTCTTTTTTTTTTAAGTACAATTTCATCTAGTAAATATATTAGAAAGACATATATTTATTTTAACATATCAGTGGACTAACTAAAAGGAATATTTAAATTTCAGAACCAAGTTCATTTCGAAAAATTTAGAATTTTTAAAGAAAATTTGCACTAGACGGCAAACAACAATTAGGTTCTCGTAAACTTTCGAAAATCCCATAGGTGCGCCTCTGACTGTATGAGTAGCTCTTACAACTTCGCGCATACGTTAGTTTGTAACTACACAAACGACAATCACATACAAAAAATAAAAAATTACCAATAGTATTTATATTTTTGCAAAAGATCAAAATCACAGACGTAGTAACTACACAAACGACAATCACATACAAAAATAAAAAATTACCAATAGTATTTATATTTTTGAAGCTGTAAAACTAATGAGAACTGCTAAATCCTCTTACTCATCATCCTACCAATAAAATTGTAACACTTGTAAAATTTATTAGAGGATGCAAAAAGAGAGAATTAGTGTATTAATAAATGTCATAATTACGTATGAGTAGAAGGATGAGTATGAGAGTTTATCATTTCTCAAGAGGGGAATTTCATATACATACCTCTAAAGCTCAAAATTTTATATATATCTAACTTAAATGTATAATTACATATATATTCTTTCAAAAGCTCGAAAATGTATATATATCTAACTTAAACATATCATTTCAAAGCTATGATGTCTTGAAGTTCAAAATGAACAAGATGACTAACACTCAAATATTTAAAAAAAACATTTGTTTCAAGTCTGTGAGCAAAAAAACCCACCTTATCTCATATATAACACGAATATATAAAATAAAACTCATGGATATTAAAAATTGTTCTATGTGTATAATAGATAAAGCATGTTTACCATGAAGAGTATAAACCGCTAACAAGTTTATAAACAAAATAAAAAAGTGTTTACAAAAATATTTTTTTAAACAATTAAATTTTTTTTTTTAAACAATTATAGTTGTCATGTATTTTAGATTAGTAAATTTACATTAAATAGTTATATTTGAATATATATGACATATTTGTTAGATGACTTGGTTATGGCTCAAGCCTAATTATGAGCTTAGGGTTCATATGTTTTATGGTTATGATTATGTTGCTTGTTTAGAAAGGCGTATGTATGTTATAAATATATATCACAATCTATTGTGTGAAGACATTCAATAGTATTACTATTTGCTATTTTACATGGTATCGGAGCTTTAGGTACAACCCATCACAAATTTGGTATCCTCCGATCATCGGTTACTTGCCGTGATTCGGAAGGCTCCCGATATTTATTTTCTACCTCTTCATTTGTTTTTAGCCTTTAATTTCTTTTTATTATATAAACCCTACCCTACACAACTCTAACCATCAAAACACACTTATATTATGTTGATCTGGTCATCAACCAACTACTTTGTTTTATCAACATAACTCCTTGTTTTAACGCCAAAGATTATTGTCGTCTTTGAAGAAAATAGTTGATCAAAAAAAAAAAAGTTGTCGCTCCTACACCTAAGGCAAAGCAAGTTGTGACGTAAAACAAGTTATAAAAAGGAAGGAAGTAGTCAAGCAGTATCTAACTTTACCCCGACAAATACAACTCTACCTTTATGCAAATAAACAAAGAGGAAGAAACAAACCAAACTCCAAAAATGAAAAGCAATAAGATGATTTCAACATTTGATCCAGTTTGACTGTTTGGTTTTTTCCCGCTCAAACTGCGTGGAGTGTTATATGACTTGGTTATGACCCAAGCCTATTTGTGAGCTTAAGGTTCATACGTTTTAAGGTTATGATTATGTTGCTTGTTTATAAAGTTATATGTTTGTTATAAATATACTCCCTCCGTCCCAAAATATAAGTCCATGATTGACTTTTCAAAGTCTTTTGTTTCAGACTTTGACCGTAATTATATTTTTTTCGTGTTATATAATACTTGATGAAAAGTATACCAATGAACATACATTTGAAACACAAATCCATTTATATATTTTCCATCAAGTATTATATAACACGAGAAAAAAAAATTACGGTCAAGTCTGAAGGAAAAGACTTTGAAAAGTCAAACATGGACTTATATTTTGGGACGGAGGGAGTATATCACAATCTCTTATGTGTGGACATTCAATAATATTACTATTTGCTATTTTATAATATCTATGGTTTAAAAAATATATATGTTCAATTCTAATGTAATTTTTAAAATTGGTGTTATCTTGGCTACAATTATTATATAATTGGCTACAATCTTTTACTAAAATTACACAAAAAAGGATTTAGGGACCCATAAAAATAACTCAGGACAAATGAACCACCCTTCAATTATAGCACAAAATTCTAAAAAGTTAGCTACACAAAATTGTAGCTAATATATGATATAAGATCATTTGAGGACTAAACATTGTTTACATACCAAGGGATCAATCCCCACCTTCCATTCATTTTGATCTAATGGTTGAGATTAGAGTTAACATTTACACTACAAGGGTATTTTTGGACTATATAAATAATATATTTTACTCCCATCTCAATTAATGCCTCATTTTTTCACACACACAAAGTGTGTGTTTTTTTCTTCTCTCTCATCTAACCACCTCCTTTAACCAACTGATGAGACGAAAAGTGTACCCGTTTTAAGGGGTCATTTAAGCCCTAATTCGAGTAAATGTGATCAAATATTGCCCTAAATCGTTCATTTTGTCATTTTAGGTACTTTTGAGAGGAATTCTGGAAAACATGCTAATTTGGACGTTTTTGGAGCATAAAAGTGAAGAAAACGACAAAGTCTCAAAAGAAGCTGGAAAACCTACCTGACGGCGTCAGAGTCACAAGGTGACGCCGTCAGCCAACGTTGACAAAGGAGTGAAATCAGATTACACTAGACGCCCTATGAAGAAAACAAGATGTTTACACCTGACGACGTCAGGTGTTAGAGAAAGTAGGCCGTCAGGTGTAATGCTAAAGAGTGACGGCCCAGAGCACATTTACAAGTGACGGCGTCAGAAGAAAATCTAGGCCATCCGAGAACCCTAATGACGGCGAGCTGACGGCGTCAGAACCCATAACCTGACGCCGTCAGAATGTAAAATCTATATATACTTTTCTATTTTTCATTCATTAGTGTGGAACTTTTGGTACAAGTTTGGGAAAAACCCTAAAGACGAATTTGGCTGTATTTTCAAGGGTTTTTCACCCTTGAATCCTTCATGTTCAATTAAAGATAAGTCCTCACTTAAATTAATCAATATGTCTATGTGTTGGTTAATTATATCTTATGCTTGTCTTTCAATTAACATGCTAGGCTAGATTTTTCTTGTGTTTGCTTAGATCTAATGAAACCTAACTATTAATTATTGGTTGATTGGTGTGTTATTACTTGTCTTGGATGAATGTTTCATCAATGTTAGGCTTAAGAAAACTGGCTAAACTCCTATATGGTAACATGCTTGAACGTCTTAAGAAACATGTAACTAATGCGTACTAGGTTATTAAGGTAGTATTTAACGCATGAGCCACTGTTTACAATCCCTATGATTGGGTGCTTTACGCATCGTTGTAGGAGGAGATAAGAGCTCATAGAATTGGGGAGATATGTACGCCACCCCATGAATTGTTAAGGAATACACCCGTCATCCACGCAAGTAATACATACACCAATTAACCGGTAAAAGATAGTTAGGGAGTAAGGAAATCTAAGTAAACACATTTGTCTCCATATAAGTTTTCACAACCACAATAGTTTAGTTATTTTTTTTTTTATTGCAATTGTAGTTTTTGGGTTAGTTGACTAGCAACTAATTCCGCCCACTCCTCCAAAACCCGAGATTTTACTTGCTTTCAAAAAAATATAAAAATACAAAAATAATCTTCCTTCACCCTTAGACCTTTTAGAGTAGTTTTTCTATCCTAACGAACACTATTCCCTGTGAGAGAACGATCAATCCCCCGTACTTACCACTACACTATACTACACCGACCAGGTACACTGCCTGGTGGGATTGCAAGCTTCTCAAGATCTCTTGAGAGGTAAAACCTGTTGCGTGGTCGCAATCCCACGCTCATCACCAACCACCTCCTTCATCCCGTTCATCAACAAACCCTAATTTTTGCGTCTCAATTCATTAATTGAGCTCATTCTTCATCCCGTACATCACCTAACCCTAATTTTTTATCGTTTATTTTTATTTAAGCTTAACTCTAAGCTGAATTTTAAGCTCTCTGTTTCTATAAGTTGAATTATAAGCTAACTTATTCATTTTTTTCATCTGATATGCACGTTTTATGGATTCACTTCAAAGTTCTGTGTCTAATACTTCTGAAGAGATTGATGTTAATGATTCTTCTACTGCTTTTGAAGAGATTGTTGTTAATGAAGATGTTTCAGCTAAGTATGCTGAAGAGATTGTTGCTTATGAACACGGTGATGTATCCGAAGCAATTAAGAGTAAGCTATGTTATTAAGCTGTTATAAGCACTGAATATGCCATTTAGTTTAGGTTTTGATTGAGTCAGGCAGTTTTTAAGCTCTGAATAAGTAGTTTTAAGCTCTGAATAAGGCGGTTTGGATATTATATCATATATGATATCATATATGATATATCATATATGATATATCATATATGATATAATTAGAACATGTGTATGTGATTTCATTTTTAGTAAATCACTGTTTTTATTTTTTGTTTATTTTTTCTTTTCAGATTTGAATCCTTTGAAAACTCCTGAATCGTTTCCTACTCACTCTAATTTTGATACTCCTGGTGGAACTATTTATTATATTCCTAAAGTTCATGCAGATGTTTTATTAGTTCAGGGCAAAGTTTATAAGTCTATTGATGAGTGCATTGTTGCGTACATGAAATATGCTGCTAAAGCAAGGTTTGTGGTTAGGAAGTCATGCCAGAAAAGGTTGAGGAATGGTACTGTGAAACAAAAGTATTTGGTGTGTAATAGGGAAGGTTGTTCTAAGGGAATTCATGTGGACACCTTAGACTTAGAGAATAGTGACAAGCAGATTAGGAGTTCGAACCTGCATATCACAGGATGCAAAGCACGTGTTATATTTGATTTGATTCCTGGTACTTCTAAGTACAGGTTGAATGTGTTTGATACTATTCATAATCATGAGCTTGAACGTGAAGAGTACAAGCATTTGTCAAAGACTGAGAGGCAGTTAACCTATGCTGAGCAGTTGTTTATTGTTAAAGCGGCTAGTGTAAATATAGGTGCAACGAGAGCTCATCACATCTTAACCGGCTTGAAGGGTTCTTATTTACTTGTTCATGGTACGACTGTTGATTTTAAGAACTTTTTTAGGGGTGTGAACTGCTACATAGGCGATAGTGATGCACAGATGCTTATATCTAAGATGGAGAATAGGAAGAAGCATGTGCCGGATTTTTCTTTTGATTATTTGGTTGAAAATGCTGAGCTTGCGGCTATTTTTTGGGCTGATGAAGTTTCTAAGTACAACTACAGAGAGTTTTGTGATGTTGTTTCGTTTGATGCTACTTACAGAACAAACAAGTAAGTATTTCTATGTTCAATATGAGATTTTGATGATATCATTTGCATTTTATTTTTTAATCTGTTATTTTATATATTTTTGTTTTGTTTTTTTAGGTACAAAATGGTGTTTGTTCCCTTTACAGCCATAGATAATCATCGGAGGTGTGTGACAGTCGCAGCAGGCTTGTTGAAGAACGAAACTACAGCTTCATATATTTGGTTGCTGAAAGCGTTCATTAAGGCGTTTGGTAGGGCTCCAAATATTGTTGTTACTGATCAGGATGGGGCTATGAGAAATGCCATTGAAGCTGAGTTTGTAGGTTCTAAACACAGACTTTGCATGTGGCATATTACTCAAAAGCTCCCTGAAAAGGTATTTTTTTGCCTTCTTGTTTATCATATGTGATACTTGATTCTATGTGTATTTCTTATTGATTTATCATATATGATAATTTCTACCTTTTTTCAAATAATTTGTTAAATCATATGTGATACTTGATTTTCTTTGTATTTATTATTGGTTTATCACATATGATAACACATATCTTTCTTCATATCATTTGTTAAATCAAATGTTATTTGTTTTGTTTTCAGATATGTTCAAAAATCTATGATGAGACTGACTTTAAAAAGAAGTTCAATCAGATTGTATGGAATATGTATATCGGTCCGGAGGAGTTTGAAGATAGGGGGGAAGTTATTGGATGAGTTTAGTTTGCATAATCATAAGTGGTTAACTAAGATGTTTCGTATACGTTCGTGTTGGATTCCTGCTTATTTTAGTGATTCTCCCTTGTGTGGTTTGATGAGGACGACGTCTAGGTCTGAGAGTGAGAACTCTTTTTTCTCTCATTTTACAAATCAAGGTTCTACTCTTATGAATTTTATGAATTGTTTTGAGACGGCGATGGAAAAGCAGAGGCATATACAAGAGAGGCTTGACCATAAGACCATTGATTCTGTTCCGAAGTTTAGAACTTATCATAAGATTGAAAAGTATGCTTCGAAGGTTTATAATCGTCCTCTGTTCGAGCTGGTTCAAGCAGAGATATTTGCAGGCACATGGTATTGTCAAATAGAAACCAAAAGCTTGCTCGAAGGATCTGAGGTGTCTGTTATTAGAGAGACAAAATTTGTTGATGCACTAATGGAGAAGAGGAAAGCGAAGTTGAAAGAAAAAGCTAAGAAGAGAGGTAAGAATAAAGGTAAGGATAATGATAAAGCTGAAGAAGAAGAGCCAGTGAACCTGTTTTATAGAGTGGATGGATTGTATAAGGTATGTTAGATTCTTAAAAAAAAAATTCATTTTTGTTTATCATATATGATTTTTTACTGTCTTATTACCTTTGTTTTATCATATATGATTTTTTACTATCTTCTGTTTTTTTGCCCATGAAGGTGGTGCGTAACCTAGAAGATGGATCAGTTGTATGTTCCTGTCAGCTTTTTCTTCGAGTTGGAATATTATGCAGGCATGTGTTTCGTGTGTTTAAGAACGCCAATATTGAAGTGATTCCAAGTCAATACATATTGAGGCGTTGGACAAAGAATCTTATACCTGCTGCTTTGAGGAACAAAAGGAACATATATGGTGAGAAGAATGAGATTGTTGAGAATTATGCAAACGAGGCGAGTTCGATTGTAGATCACTGTGTCCATTTGTTGAGTAAAGACGAGCCAAGGTTGTCTTCTTTTGTTGAAAAGTTGAGGTTGCTAAAGATTGATGTCGAGTCTGATTGCCCAAATCCTCCTTCTAAGAACAAGGCTGATAATTTGGAAGAGCTTGTTGGAGTCCCAAAGCAGGCTGAAAAAACCGTTAACAATCCAGCTCTTGGTAATCCTAAAGGCCGTAAAAAGTTGCGCATAAAAGGAGGGAAAGAGCAAGCTCTTGATAAGAATTCGAAGAACAAGAATGCATGTTCACTATGTGGAGAGACAGATGGTCACAACAGGAGGACTTGCCCAAAAAAGTTTGCAGAAGAGGCTGAGTTGGATCAAGCAGAAGTTACAATAGAAGGTGACTTGGATCAATCAGAAGTTACAAGAGAAGTGGACTTGGATCAAGCAGAAGTTACATCATAAATCGTCCGCATATTTTTTTTAGTATCTTTGATTATTTGTCAGATTGTTTTGAAGTAATTTGATCAACATACTTAGACATGATTGTTTGATTATTACTGAGTTTTTATATGAAATAGATTGTTGCTGATTGTGTTCAATAATTTTGGTTACTGACATTTCAGTTATCATATATGATAATTCAGAAGCAATTTTGAAGTGTATTATCATATATGATATTTCACTGAAATCATATATGATTTTACACTAGTTTTATTACTTTTTAATTTATCATATATGATAATTTATAAACAAGAGTATATTATTTGTTATGTTTATCTAAAATCATATATGATTTTACTCTAGGCTTATTACTATTTTAACTTTATCATATATGATAATGTATTACTTCATGCCTTTAAACCTTTTTTTGTTTGTGTTATGCAGTGTGTTATAACTCGCAGAGGCGATTAGCGACTATCAATAGCTATAACAATGATTACCAATTGGTGTAATGAAACTTAAACAAGACTTATTATCCAAAAGCACATCCGGAGATGTTTCGCCATTCATTTCTTAATAAAACATGTCATCATAGTACCTACAAACTTAAACCATTATCCTACTTAGAAATTTAAAGTGGTATCGTAGCATACGAATTAAGACATTGTTTAAGCCATACTCGATGGCATACGACATTTCATAAGAGAAAATACAGAAATTAGTTTAGTAATCTTCATCAGTTGCCCCAAAAAGTTGTTTTTACCCCCCTCCTATCCTTCGTTAGTCCTACTTCTGAATCTTCCATTTCTTTTCCATCATTTTGCACTTGCAACACGTTCTGCAGCCTGTTCTTTCTTCTTCTTCTCTATCTCTTCCCTTATCATCTCCTGCTTCATTGCCTTGTCTGTGTATGTTCGGGCAAACTCAAATGCTTCCTCACTCATCTTTTCTCGGTGCATGTTGAGTTCATGCATGAGCATCTTGGTTGCATACTTGATTCTAATCTTTATTATTTCTATTTCCTGCTCTCTTCCTTCTTTTGGTAACTCCAAATTCCAGTTCTTTGCAGTTTCCCCATCATATTGCTCCATATGCGTCATCAAAAAAATTCCACAGTCAATGACATTCTCTTTTGTTGCCCACTTCACCTTCATCACCGTTGTCTTTTTTGATGCTATCTCATCTGCCTTTTCATGGTTGTGGGATGCCAGATATCTTGAGAACAGTTTTTTCTACACAAAATATAAAATTTGTTTTATTAAAGACAATTATTTATCTCATGTGCAAAGCCGAAAGTCTTAGCCGCTTCCTACGTCTACGTCCCAAGCCGAAGGCGTTTTCTGCGGTTTAGCCGCAGAAGACGCCTTCGGCTTCAGGTAAGCCGAAGGCTTACCTGCATAAGACTCTAAAATATAGCTTTTTATATCATATGTGATAGCTTAGTCTGTTTTGAAGTTTTTATTTATTTATCATATATGATAATGTACATAATTGTTTAGCTAAAACCCCCAACCATTACCCTTCTTGTATTTATCATATATCATATGTCTAATTACTTACCAGAACATCACATTCCTTCTTGTATTTTGCATCATATGCCTTTGGTGAGTTGTCAATGATGACTGAAGTGCCTTTGCTTATGTTGAAAACAACCAGATAAAAGTGTTCATGCGCGATTATTGGAAAGAATGCCGGTATAAATAGCGAGAAAAAAAATTAGATTCATTTTTATACAAGTAAAACTTTTTTGTTTTTCATAATAACTGAAAGAAGTTGTTACCAATTCCACTTGATGCATTGTCTTGTCATCTGGATTTTTTGCGAACACGGTTGTCATGTTTTCACAAAAATCTTTGTACTACTTCTCTTCTTCTTCTTTCTTTGCTTCCACTATTTGTTTTGTCTGTTTTCATAAATCAACATATCTTTAATAAACAAATTAAGATTTTATTATTTAAGTTCTAATTTTGTAGGTTCTTACCAGTATTCCCGTGTGAAAAAAGTGATTGATCTTTGGTGCAGCAGGTTTGTTGATTGTTTCTTCATAGTTCAAAATACAAGCGAAGCTGTCAATGATACTAACATCCACTTTTAATTGTGGTGCTAGTGTTTGCATGTTGTCTCTGATTGTTGTTGCTCCCCATGCCCATTTAGTTTCAAAAACAAATTCGCTACACAAAAAGATAAAAAAGCATATTTAGATTATATTGTTAGCACAATTTCACATTTTGTATTTTTATGATTTTTTTAATAAGATAAAGCAGACTTACTATGGATCTCCTTGCATTGAGAATAAAGGTTCTGATACCATCGATTCATCCGGCGTTTGCGGTGCTTTTAAGACAGTTTTGCGGTTGTTGTATGGTGAAACCAGGTATCTTGAAGGCCTTTTTATTCTCTTTGCAGGTGGCTCTTGTTCCTTGTTTTCTTTTTCAGCAACCATCTTTCTCGCCCTTTTTTCCATCTTCGGTTTTGGTTCACTTGTTGTTGTGTCAGTTTCAACTGCGGCCTTTTTTTCAACCTGTGGTGTTACTTCTACTGTCGTTGTGTCAGTTTGATCTGCAGGTTTGTTGGAAGGTGGGCTTATTCCAAGACTGAAGCTTGGTGGTGAAATTGATTTCATTTTGCTTCTTGTTGTCATCATTTTCTCTGGTGGTGTGACCGATTTTTTTTACTGTGTTTTTTGTTTTTCTCTCTTTTGTCTGAGTCGCCCTGTCTGCTTGTTCGAAAATCTCGTCTAGAGTCTGTTCATCAATTGGCTCATAAGAAAACATTGGTGAAGTTTCTTTCTCTTTTTCATTCTCGACCGGAGTTTCCTTTTCCTTCTCCAATTCGTTTTCCTTTTCCTTCTCGTTTTCAATTTCTTTCACTTTTTCATTCTTGACTGTAATTTCTTTTTCTTTGTCCAATTCTTTTTCCGACTCATCTTCAGTTTCACTCTCATCTTCTTCTTCGTTTTCTTTGTCTTGCTGGACATTTGTTTCCATTTGTTCTTTTTCGCTCTCACTCTCACTTCCTTCTTCACTATCCTTTTCCTTTTCAACTGGACTTTTCTTCTCACCTTCTTCGCTTTCACTCTCACTCTCACTTTCTGTTTCCTCTTTATCATCTTTCCCATCCTTATGTTCCTTATCACCACTATCATCGTTATCTTTCCCATCATCGCTTTCATCATCAGCTCCTTCATCATCATCGCTTCCATCATCACTGTCATCATCATCAGTGTCTCCATCATCACTTTCATTTTGTTCATCCTTTTTTTCTCCTTCATTTAAATCAAATTCCAAAACATTGAACATTTTCTTGTACTTCTTACACAAACTGAACAATGTTTTGTCTCCCTTAAACTTCTGCATTCCCTCTTTCAACGTCTCAGCCAACTCATCTTTTTCGTTTGAAATGTTTTCAAACTTCTCTTTTATTTTATCAACAAACTCCTGTAAAATAAGAAAGTTGGATTATTGTTTTTTAATCTATATTCAAAATCATATATGATATTTTCTATTTTTAAAAAACATTTGAATTATCATATATGATTTTCAAAATTATCATATACGATTTTTCAAAAAGATTTAAATCTTATTCAGAATTATCATATATGATTTTTCAAAATTATCATATATCTTAATTTTAGTTTGCTAAAGACTTAGCCGCAGGCTTAGCCTGCTGCTAAAGCCGAAGGCTTAGCCGTAGGCATAGTCTTCGGCTTTAGCCAAAGGCTATGCCGCTATTTATATGACAATCAATTTGTATAAGCAATTAAAATAAGGCAAAAGTTACCTCATTCGTTTCTGGTCTTTTGGGAGGCAATGGTTCATTGTAAACATCCATTCCCTTGTAAAAATTCAAACCTGTTTGCTCTTCCTCTGGATCAAACTCTTCGTGATGTTCAAGTTTTCCCAAGCAATTGTCTTTGATTTCCATCCCAATCCTCTTCCTCATTGCCTGGGTGTTCCAACTTCTCATGGCTGGGCGATGACGCATAACTTGAAATTGTGGGAAGTTTGTTGAGTCCAAGTATAACAGCTTTTTCATACAAAAAATAAATTTGTGTTAGATTATAATAAGTGTATGATATTGAATCACAAATTTATATGGACATGTAAAATAACTTACACATAAGAAGGTTGCCGGCCCATAATAGAAGTCACCCTTCTTCACCTTTTCCCAATTTTGCCTACTTGTTCGTAAGCATTCCAATATGTATCCACACCAGTCAATATCTGAAATGACATCATTTTCTTTCACATGCTGCAACACTGTTCTATACACCTTTGCACCATTGTCTACTTTTCCCATGGTGCTAGCAAACAGAGTCAAGAAGTTTATTGTGAAGATGAAATCAGCATCAAATGTGCTTGTTATCTCCGTTGATATTGCAGCTGGTGTGATTTTGGCGACATTAGAATACTGGCTTTCCCATTCTGCTATGAAAGGATCGTCAGGGTCTCTTTGTTCTAGATCTTCTAGCTTCGTTTTTCCCATTGGCACACCTATCATATCATGTATTCTTTGTTTTGTTATCTTTATTGACCCTTTCTCTAACCTTAATTCCATGCTTGTTGGATGGAATTAATCAACAACATAGTATAACAAAGCTCCAGGAAGTTCGGTTATCGGAAAGTTGATGAATCTTTCGAAACCAATATCTTTTAAACATTTCTTTCTCATCTCTGTTAAACCAACCATGGCATCAGACATAGCTTTTGGAGATGACCTAGTTAAGCAGCTTGGATATATCCTTTTGGTTGGTTTTTTTCCTTTTTTGTTTTTTACTTTCTCTTCCTCCTCATCCTCCTCCTCCTCTGTATCTTCTTTTTCTACAATTTCCATTTTTCTCTTTTTTGTTGGTTTTTTTTTCTTCCTCTTCAGTTTCATTTGCTTCAGAAATCACCTTATCTTCCTCCTCCTCCTCCTCCTCCTCCTCTTTGCTATCCTGGTTACTTTCTTCTTCTTCAATTGTTTTCTTAACGTCTCCTCTTGTGAATCTCTTAGAAGTTGTGGCAGGTTGTGTAGCTTCTTTCCTTGTTTTCTTTCCAACTGTTTTCTTATATCTCCCCTTTAATTTCGCAGGTGATGGTGGTGCTTCTTCTTTAATTCTATATATCTTCTTTTTCTTGTTATCATCCTTGTCCTGTTGTGATTCCATCTCCTCAACATCTACTACATGTGCTGCAAAAATTTTATCATATATGATTTAATGCATTATGTATTCAGTACATAACATTGTCTTATAGATTCTATTACTTCTGATAAATAAAAGCAAAAATATGTACCTTTGGCAGCTTTTTTTCCTTTAGTTGATGTCTTTAAGAATGACAATGAACTTATTACTTTATCCACATCAGCGATTTTCTTTCCTTTACCTTTATCTACATTTTTAAAACATATATTTTTAGTATTTATGTACAGTTAGACTAATTAACATACATCATCAATTTATTTTGTCGAAGTCTTAGCTGCAGCGATAGCAGCTAAGACAAGTTTTTGATTTCTGTATCATATTTGATATAGAATACAGTTGATATCATATATGATACAGATTTCAAGGCAAACAAAATTAGAAATGTTGTTTCTACAACAATAAGCTCAAGTGATCTTCTACATCTAAGCCAACACCTTCATCCAAACCTAAGCCGTAGGATTCAGCTAAGCGTCTTGCTAAGCAGAATCCTATGCCTTGATCTATTCTAAAGTTGTCTACATCTAAGCCAAACGCATCTTCAGCTGCTAAGCGGCATCAGACGCCTTCGGCGAAGCCGAAGGCGTCTTCTGCGGCTTGGCCGCAACCGACGCCTTCAGCCAAGAAGAAGGCGTCTTCTGCGGTTGGCCGAAGGCTTAGCCGCATAAGTCGCCTTCAATAAATGCTTCTATTCTGTCTTTTTTTTTATCTCAACTTCAACTGAATCTAACTATTAACTTTGAAAACCTAATTTCTAGTTTACTATTTCTTCACAAAATCACAATCACTTGCATAAACATTCAATAATCAGTGTAAATTCATAACATCTTCAATATAATCTCTATACACAGTACGCATCAATATTTCAAACATATATGATAGTAAGAGATAGTAAAATAGTTGTTTAAATCGTATGAGTATACCTGAAATCAGATTTTTAGGTGTTTTTGTATCCTTCTTTTTAGCCGGAGATAGGTAGGGTTTCAGGACAGTGTTATCGTCGTCACTTTCCGCCATTTTTTCCGGTTAGATTTTGTAGATCCGGTGAGGAATTAGGGCTTGGATATTGAACGGTTTTTGAACGGTTTTCTTGTGTGTGTTTTTAGTGTGTGTTAGGTGAGAGCGTTTATGAAATGAAATTAGACGGATATGTGTTGTTTTGTTGGTGATGTTATTTTACGGAATTGCCCCTCCGTGTTTTTTTTAAGTTGAAAGTGTTTTGATCTCAGCCATTGATCAAAGCTAAATCAAGGGTCCATATTTATCCATTGGTATGTGAGACTTCTTTAGTTTTTAAAATAAATCAACTCCTAATATATTACCTTTAAAATTTTGATTAATTAATTAAGTCTAAGTTAAATATATGCGCAAGTCGATAAATGCTCATCCAATTTTAAATGGCACGCTCTAAGCAAAACACGTGGCGACATATCTGGAGGCCAATAGGGGCGGCCGACAGAAACATTAAAAAACCAAACCAACAAAAAAAAAAAGTTCGCATGATTCTCATATATTATAAAACTCATCACAACACGACAAAAATAACAAAAAGAGAAAAAAACACTTCCTCACTCATTTTTCTTTTCTGTTTATGTTCAAACATTAACTCACCGGAGAACCCTTTAAAACTACTGTCATGTTTTGTCTTTTAGTGCCTATACATACACAACATATGTGTATCTATATATCTGACCAAGTTTAAGGATATGAAGCATGTCTATGTCTATGTTCTTTCCAACAAAGGGTATGGTTTGTTTGTTTGTTTGTTTCTTATGTTTCTTGTTTTTGTTTTTTTTTGTTGTTGTTGTTGACTTTAATGTTTGACTTTATAAGACTCTATATATAAGATCTTGGTTCTTGAATTTAATTTAATTTTATTTGTTTTGTATATATTTGATATTTGCATGTTAAACATTGATATGTTGAGTATTGATCTAGGGGGGTGTTTGTTTGAGCTTATTTTTTTTGCTTATGAGTTTATGTGGTTTGGGTTGTACTATTTTGTAAGCTTGTTTTTAGCTTATGGGGTGGGTTGGAAAGGGTCAGAAATGGTCACGGGGGTATTTGGGGTAGGTCGCGTACATCTGAGTCAAAGACTTGTCCTATTTCGTAGCCTGAACAGGGAAAACCTCACCTGTTTATGTTTTCCGACTTATTTTTAAGCTTACGAACCGTTGGAGGTGGTCAGTGAAATGGTTAGGGAATACCTGGTTAGATTGCGTACATCTGAGTCAAAATTTGCCCTATCGGGTAGCCTAAACAGGGAAAACCTCACCCTATTATGTTTTCCGGCTTATTTTTAAGCTTAGGACCCTTTGGAGGTGGCTAGGGTCGGAAACGGTTAGGGAATACTTGGTTAGACCGCATACATCTGAGTCATAGACTTGTCCTTTCCTGATAACCTCGGACGGGGAAAACCTCATTGGTTTTAGTTAGTTCATAAGTTAAAAGATAAGCCGAAAAAATTCCCGAGTCAAATAAGCTTGTAAACCCCAAAAAATAAGCTTAAACAAACACCCCCCTTATAATCTAGGTATGGTATAAAAGATTCTACAAAAAGTTGGTTTATGAGTGTTACGATAACAAGTCTTGTTTACTTGATCTTGACTTTGAAGATACTCATTTCTTGTTTTGATGTTATTGGTCCTTTAAACATTTTGTGGTCCAAATGGGCCCGCAAGAAAATGATATGATAATTGCTAGTGTTTGTTCTTGATTTGGTCTATTATGTTGTTGTCGTTGATCTTGTGAGTATATTTCCCCTAGATTTGTGGCATTTAGTTGAAGATTCTTTAGTTACGGCATCAAGATTTGTGATGTTTTGACTTTATTCACTCAAGGTTGTGTTTAAATTGGTGGATAATTGCGCGAAATAGCTACATACTTTCACTTTTTTACCAAATGATAGAAAAAGGGGCGGGATTGCTTATTTTAGAGTGTGTATCTGCTTCAAAAATAAGCATAGAATCAGTTGTTTCTGATTGCTTATAGCATGTACCAATTTACTTTTCTTTAATGCTTATTTATAGGTGGATAAGGAGTCTTCAATAGAGTGTTTTGAGTACTTTCATGGTTTTATCAATTATGACAAACGTACTACGAAATGATGAGAGAAGACAACATACGTTCATTATTTGTACCAAAAATAGCAATGTAACGTACCACATGGTTGCTATGATTGGTAAACGAAATATAACTATGTTGCCGTTTCTGGTATTTTTCAATGTACGATGCTATTATTGGTATTGGTAAACGTGTGTAATTATGTTAATATTTTGCGCCAATTATCTCTAAATTTTGCTTTTAGCATGATGCTAATCCGTTCTAGATTCGAAAACCAAAATGTTGATCATTTGATTGTTACTTTATTGCTAAAACATTCTTAGTGGAATGTTGGTACAAGATAAGCATCTAATTCTTGTAACATTATCCCGATAAATTAAGTTAATCAGATTCCCTCACTATTTTCGCTCTTTCTTTCTTTCTTGTATTGTTTCGATACTTGTATTGTAGAATAATGAGTAACACTTAATGCACACAGGTGGATATAAAGGCTAATTCAGTATCAACACACTTTTTATCGAAGTCATTTGTATTTACGAAAGCATGCGAGAATTACTTAAGAAGGATAGTGAACCGTGTGTAGCTGGGTACGCGTCACAGCGGGGTGGTGCTGATTCGTTTGTTGAACAGTCAACATTGTCTAATAACTTAAGTTTAAAGATGGGAACTTCAATGCCACGTAATCAAAACACGAAGAAATTAGGTATTCAGTTCCAATTTCAAGACCAGGATTCTTCATCAACTCAATCCACGTGTTCTTACCCTGAAGTTGCTAGTGCTGGAGATAGTTACCCGTATGATGAAAACAAGTTTTCTGTTCAGTCAGGTAAGCTGATCTATTTATTATTGTTGTTGTCATTTCTTTCTCTATAGACTATATAGTGTGATATAAGTATCTTGAAAAAGAAACAAGAGTCCGTTGTATATTCATGAGCCGATAAACGTTGTTTGGTGTCTTTGTGTTCCTATTAACCAGGTCACAGGACACATGAAGAAGGTAGTGTTGGATCAGCTTTGCCAATGGTTACTCAGGATTATGCTGTTGCTTCTCACGGTGATCACAGGAACCCATACGTAAGTTAATTGCAATCTTATCTGAAAGAGAAGGGGGGCAAATATGATCACAAGAGTAATTATTTGATTAACCTTTAACCCATTCTGGCCCGTAAATGTGCCTTATTATAAGCTAATTCTTAAATCTGTTTAAAACTTTTGTGGATTGACCCATTATGAGGTATATGGGTCGAAATTTTGATATATATTCTTACGTACTTCAAATGCCTGTAATGATTTTTCCCCATATATATTTCAGGCATGTTTCCCAGTTATGTACCCTGATCCATACTATCGTGGGATGCATGCTACTTACGGGCCACAAACTATGGTGAGCATATTACTAATTGCTCATTGTGATTTGTCCACTGTTAAGTTTATTCTTTCTAAGAACGATATTTTCACATATTCTGATTGTGTAAACAGCTTCCTCATCCTCATGGAATGAATATAATGTCTGCTCGGGTCCCACTGCCTCTTGATTATGCACAAGATGAACCGATATATGTCAATGCAAAACAGTACAATGCAATTCTTCGCAGGAGGCAGTATTGTGCCAAACTTGAGGCACAAAATAAGCCCTCAAAACCACGAAAGGTATACATGCTTACCTTTAACTCGTTCTCTTTAATGCGACTTACATTCATAGAGGTGGTATGGTAGTTGTTGGGTCAGGCACGTTAGGTTTCAGGTCAAAATGGGTTGACAAAAATATTTTGAGATTGTAGGAACTATGAATTAAGCATAGATACGTATGGTCGACTTTCAACCAGTTCCATTATTAGCTATTTTATATTGGCCCATCTGACCATTTTGAGATGAAACACAACCAAATCGACCCAACTTTGCTTGTAAATGAGTCAACATGTCCAAGTTCAGCTGTTCTTTTATTTTATCATGGTTGTAGCAAGTGTAATCGTTTTTTTTGCAAAACATGGACAGCCGTATCTCCATGAATCCAGGCATGCTCATGCACTCAAGAGGGCTAGAGGGCCGGGTGGTCGGTTTTTGAATTTGAAAAAGACTCAAGAAACCCAACCCGGTGGCTCGATCAATGCACAAGATGCAAAAAATCATCAAGGTGGTGGTACATGCTCTGATACTACAAGTGCCTCGAATGGCGACAACTTCATCCACCAGCAAGAACACAGATTCTCCACATGCGGCGGGCCCAACAATGGTGTGACCCACCACATGTTTCGCTTTCAATGAACCGACATTTGGTTGTGGTTCATAAGGGAAGTCATCCTTGGCTCTTTACTTTCTGTCAGTAGTTACTTAGGTTCTTGTCCTGGTACACGTGTCAAGATAATCAAGTTCGTGAAATTTTTATTGGAATGGTGGTCCATTGTTATGGGTATGTTTTGTACATTCAAAAAGCACGAAACTTTGTCACTTTTTGTTGTCACGCTAAAGTCTTATAAGACCCTCAACGCTTCTGTTAAGGATCTTGGTTATTGTAACACAAATGTTGTTGTAGTCTTGCAATCTTGAGATACCTTCCTTTGACTGTTATCGAATATTTTCTGCATTGTATAACCTCAGAAACCTTGCGCCTTATTGCCTTAATTCTTGCATGTTCATCTTCCCGATTTGGTTAATTCAGGAAAGATGTTAGAAGTTCGTTTCTGATATGCATCTCAGTGATCATTTTAACAAAACCACAACTTTTCTGTCAGGATTAAGAACAAAACTTGAGTCACCGTAGTTTGCAACTTTAATATGTGATGGGTAGATTATTGCAACTACAGTTGTATTATCATTTATCACGTATTGTAATTGCAAACTGTGATGACCCGAACGATTCTTGCTCATGACAAGGCATGTATTTGAGTATTTGAGTATTTGACTATCATAAACAGAAGCATATCTGTCGTGTTATATGATGTCAAAAAGCAGTTCTATAAGACTAGTCTTTTCTTTCTTTTAAGAACTTGCATGAATTTAGGCAGCTCGGAGCAAGGTCATACAATGGATTGATTAACTGGTGATCCTATAAAGATATGAAGAACGATACATGTTAGTCACTGTACGCTTGGTTAGACCCACCACATGTTTTGCTAATGAAGCAACTCAGTTAACTAACAATCTAGAGTCATCTGGTTTTGATTGTTGATTCGATGAGTGTGCTTAATACATTTGAAAAGCATGGAACTTGATCACTTTTTGTTGTCGGGTTCAAGTCTGAAAGGCCTATGTCATATTTTAAATAGCTAGCCTGTAGATCCTTACCTTTGTTAACACAAATGTTGGTGCAGTCCTGTAATCTTGAAACGCCTTCATTTCTTTCCTTTCATATTGAATTCTTGGCATAACGGTACAAGGACATACTAAAAGTTCAAGATAATAATCAATGTAAGCTTGTCTTAAAACTTACAATCAGTGTAAAGCTTGTCAACATGGTTGATCTCAAGTAAAGTCGCCAATGGCGCTCGACATTGCAAGAACACACAAGACAGATATGTCTAGTTCATTGTATAACATCCAGCACTGTGTGTTTGGCATTAGATATATGACGAAAACAAGTACAGTTGTGCCACCATCCGTCACAGATTATAATTACAAACTATGGAGAATCAAGAGCATTCTTTATAATGACACGAGGACACGGTTTTGTCAAGCGCAAAGAAAAGCATATTTGTTGTCACATATAATGTCATAAAAGCAGTTTTATGAAACTAAGCCGCATTTGTCAAAAATTAGCCGAATTAGGAAGATGAACTCACATGAATTTTGTAGCAAGATTGCAAGATCGCACAGTGGAATTCTGGAACGAGCAGTTTGTCTTTGGTGTGCATGCAATGTACAGATCTATCGGTAACTGTATAAAATATCAACCCTGTACAGTTACAAGTCTCCCTATGATTGAACTGCTAAATTCTTCTTTTATATACTAAGTGGGGAACGAGTCGTAAATAAGTTATAAATCACTCAGAAATGTGCTTCTAATGCGTAGAAGCTCTTAAATCACGCCATAAAGAAAATTTCAAACTATTAGTCTTTACACATGAACAAATAAGTGGTCGAGGGACAAAAACAGCATACCGTTCAGACCATCATATGTTTTAACCCGTTACCCAACTTCACCCAAGCATCTTGTCATTTATATTCTACATGTATACGGTATCTTGATTAATCACCGCATGAAAATGAAATTTGAACGAGACTAACAACTTAAAAAAAGAAAAAAACTATAATAAATGTGGATTAACCACCCAAATGATCAATCAAGAATCAAGACTTTGTCTTACATTTTCTTTGATTAACCACCCAAATGATTAATCAAAAATCAAGACTTCGTCTTAAACTTTCTTACTGCTTTCAAGTCTACAACAATCACAGAGATATTATCTTTGCTTCCCTTTTGTAAAGCAAGCATTACAAGATAATCGGCTGCTGCTTGCGCTGCATGATCGACTCCATTGCCGTTTCCCTTATCAGTTACATTTCCACCATTCTTTTTATGCCATATAAGTATCCGTTTTCTAGCTACTTCACAGACTTCCTCATTAGACATAACGTCCCATAGACCATCACTAGCCAAAACAAGGCACTCATCTTCTCGTGCTCGTGCTGTAAATGTGACTTCTGGGTCAGGTATTATGCATGGTTTCAAATACCCGTCACCTGAATAACACCAAAAACAAGGGAAATAAGGTTTGATTTAGAAATGAGTGGCATAGAATATGTTGCCTATAAAGAAACAAGTAGGATATCTACGGAAATCGTGTTTTTAAAGTGAAAATATCATTGTAAGATCCAAATAAGGACACAGAATTGTTAGCTGTCAGCTCAACTAGCGTCGACCCAAATCCCAAAGACTATTGACCGACTGCTTTACCACAAGAAAGAAGGTTCGATTTTTATTTTATTGACACTAAACGACTACAAAACAAACCATTTTGGGTCCACTCATACATAGACACCTTATGCATCCTAAGGGTAGAGATGGAGATTGTGAATTGTGACCCATTACTTATAAACGGGTCGATTCAGGCTATGTTTTATCTATTATGCACCCAACTGGTAAAATAAAAAATATAACTAAAAAGAGAAAACGTAACTGATCAAAAGTTGCTCAAAGTGTAATTTTTATACATAGAGGCTACTAGATCACTTAATTACATAAACTTAGATTGTTGTATAACATACTCCTATTTATTATTGATACAACCATTGCACGAAAATCAATCTAAGAGAAACTCACCAATGGATCTCGACATTGCAAGAACACCCAATACACGATGCCCATTCCATTGTATGACCTTCCCACCAGCAGCCTCAATTCTTGCAAGTTCATCTTCCCGATTTGGCTAAATTCCAAAATTAATATACTTTAAGTTAGTCTTATGAACTCACATTTGGCAATTGTTAATTTGACAATAAAGGTAATAAATGTCTCACTTTATGATCATTCGACAAAACTACCACTTCTTTGCCACGATAAAGAACCGCTCTTGAATCACCACAATTTGCAACTATAATATGTGATGAATTGATTACAGCAACCACGGCAGTTGATCCAGCCGTTGCTGGTGCTACTGGTTCAGAAGTGACGTTAAAGGTATCACTTTTTGCTTCAAGGGTTCGTCTGCTAATTCTTCCACCAACTTCATCATCAACTTTTTGAAAGCAATTTGTGAAAACTTTTTCCCATTGAGCTTGCAAAGTGTCGTTTATAGTTTCTTGCGCATATGCTTTAAGCTCCTCTTCTAAAGCAACATGAACCCGCTCATTACAGTAATTGGCAACCTGCATAAAGATATAGAGTTCAGCTTTGATGATTTTGGAGTATAGAGGTGATATTTTGTCTCGGAATAACGGGTTGTTTTAGGGCACATTCTATCTCCGACGGGTCAAATGGGTAAACTGTGCTAAAAATCAAACGGGTGAAACAAGTCAAAATTCCTACGCACTAAATGCTTACAAACTCCAAATTTGTTTTATCAAAAAAGCTAACCGTTATTTGATAGTATAGTTTTTGTGATTATATTCTTAGCATTAACTAAAATAGGAAAAAAGTCATCTGGACCATATTAGAACCCGACCTATTTTGACCCATTGATTATTTATTACCATCTGTTTTCAAGTGACTGCCAATTTAAAAACATTTAATACATTAACTAGAGGTGCCAATATCGGCTCATTTACCTCAGAATGGTCGATTTGCGTTACATTCTATCTCCAACTGGAAAAATGGTAAAAAAAAAATAAATCAAAACTTGGCAAAATTTGAAAATGGATCAGATGGGCGTAAGTCCTAAAAGTTATTCAAGTACTTGCAACCTCCTAAATCATAGTCCTAAAAAACATTTTTTTTTTTTTTTCAATACTTGACTCGTATTAAACAACCATTGTACTCAACTACTCACTCAGACCCCTCCAGAATCCGTCTGACACTCCCATTTTGCCACATCTACATACGATATTCAAAAATATAAAGTAATTAAAAGGGTCAAAAGATATATACCTGAGAGCCTCCATGACCATCATACACTCCAAAGAAATGAGTCGTCAAATTGGTCAAACTCGAATTCACTCCATCAACAACATGACCCCCTACAAACATCTTAATCGGAACTTCCATAAAACGAGGCACAACCGCAACTGCATCTTCCATTTCCGGCCTTTTACCAATAACGGAGTGAGTCCCCCAAAGCGGAATGTATTCCAACTCATAAACACTCTTTACTCCTTTACTTTGACTCTTCTCAACAATCGGCAAACTAACTGAATTCGCAACTACACTAGGCAATTTCACTACATTTTCATCAACAGGTTCCTTCATAATCGACATAACATCATGAACCTCCTTTACTTGATCCAAAGTACCATCTTTACTATCTGTACTAACAGTTTTACTACCCATATCAGATAACAAGCTTGCAGTTTCAGTTAGTAACTTTACGCGCGTAAAACCAACATGATTTCCAAGGGAAGTGTTTTCGGATAACGAATTCGCTATACTAAATGTAGCCATTTCTTCCATAGAATCTACACTACTAAATATTCACAAAACTAAATTCCTTAACATATTCTACCATCATAAACCTTGATCAACACCCTTAATCTATTTCTACCTCAAATTTACAATATCATCAAAATCTAGGAACCTAATAAAACAAGTACAGTAAGTCTTTAACTCAGATATACGCGAAATAACAGCAATTCCAAGAAAGATTACAACTCTCTTAACAATCATAAAAAGTAACAAAAACCCTTTTCATTTTACACAATCAAACACCATAAAAACACAAAAACAACCAAAATCTTGATCAAATTTGACCCAAAAAAAAACATCAAGAACACCCTTTATTCATCAATCTAAACATTAAAGGCAAAAGGGTTTTCATAAACACCAAAAAAGGTATATCAATCACACATCAAACACTAAAAAGATGCAAACTTTATATAAATCTTGGTAATGCAAATGGGGGTTTTAAAGAATTTGAAAAAAGAAAAAAATGAAAAAATGGTTTTTGTTTTCTTGAAAGAGGGATCATTGGGAATGCTTTAACTGGTTTGGTGACACGTATACAGATTTGTTTATCTTATTTTATTATAGTGATGATTTTTGCTTTTGTTATTTGTGACAAGTCATCAAAAGTGGAGTACTAAAATACATCACTTCGATTTAAAATTATATCATTCTTTATTACGATATTTTATTTTTTTAATCAATCAGGTATAAAAAGCATAGGAATATTATTACAACTAAATATACAAATATTGTTTTTAAAAAAAATTAGTTTTGTCAGGATACAGGGCCGGCTTTGAGGGTGTGCAAGGTGAGCGACCGCTCAGGGCCCAAAAATTTTTAGGCGCCCCAAAATTTGTCTCGTTAATAATTATATGCGTGTACACATATTTTTTACGAAGAAAAAGATATTTAGAAGAGAAAATATCTTAAATGAGTAATATGTTAGAACGTTTAGATAATTAATTACATTATATCTTATAAATGGTAACACTTTATTTATAACATTTTTCTCGAAAGGCCTCATTATGTAATTTCGTACAGGGCCCCCAAAAATTTTAATCAAATCATGGGACGACCCTGTCAGGATACCAACACAACTTGTTACTCGCTTGCCTCCCACCTTTATATAAATCCAAATACGTTAATAACAAAAGATCATTCAGACATCGAGGAATTGTCTACATTAAGCGATTAAAATTCATTAACCACAAAAAAACCCTGTTGGTCGAGCCATGCACATCAGCATCAACTACCACCACAAAACCAACCGCTAAGGCGCTAAACCCTCATAATATATAACACATTCTTTACCACATATTCCCTAGTTACACATACATACCCCACAACACTCATACGTATACATAAATCCTTTTTTCATTTGGTGGAACCAACAACCAAACCAACCAGTTTTCCGGCTCACATGTGGTGTATAGTTGACGTGTCGTTGATAGCTCTTCACACGTGGTTAAAGGTCTTATTGTATCTAGTCTTACAGGAGTAACGAACATTTACATTTTTTTTTATCGTGTTTTTAAGACATCTGTCATCTTCTATTATAAATAATAGTTTTATTATTATGTTTAGATAGAACAAAGTCACAAACTTTAACACAAAATAACTTGCATTATACATCTTAAAACATAGTGAATAAACTGTTGACTTAAAACTTTCATACGGTTACGTCTTGCATTATACATCTTAAAACAAGATAATATAATAGCATGACTCACAAATCTATAAAGTGTGTTATCTTCCAGGTGTCACAATTAAAGCATAATTTATCCATAGAAAACATGATTAGTGTATCACTTGATTAAACAATAAAGACTTTTAGATGCTTTTGTCTTGGATTATTTAAAGAGTAAATAAATAAAGTTCATAAATGGACTTTATATGGACAACCACGTGTCATTGTTTGGTATAAGTCTAACCTTCAAGATCCGTTTTAAAGTTTCAAAGATTTATAAGTCACCAACTCTCAACTAAATAACCTTAACTTTTACTAATTAAAATGAGTTACGTGTTTTAGTTATTGTTTTTTTCTTAAAGTGCTAATGATTTGAAATTCATTTAATTTGTAAACTTTTGTTATTTCGTGTAGTGATTTTTTTTATATGAAAACAAAAGTCTTTCAAATTTTAATATTGTGTGTATTATATTTTGTGATTATTCTACTCTTAATATGAAAACAAAAGTCTTTCAAACAAAATACAAATAAAAGTCAAAATTTGAATACTCTGTGTTTTAATAGCAAAAAAATAAAAATAAAAAAATAAAAATAAAATAAAAAATAAAAAATACGGAATAATAAAAATTGACAAATTATATGCATTTCTAAGTCATTAGCCTTTTTAATAGCTACCTTTTGAGTTATTCGTTAAGTTACTAAAACATGAAATAACTGATTGTACTTTGGAAATAAACTTTTCATTACCTACAAATAACTACCTTTACCCACTCTAATATACCACAAGTTTTGTATATTTTCAATCCTTAAACATGCTACATTTAGCGAAATCCAAAACCCACAAGTTAAAAAAAAAATGTTTGCCTTTCACCGACAGAGTAAGGATCCAGTGAGAAGAAATCTTAAAATGAGAAGAATGAGAAATAACTATGACCGTATATTTAAGATGCATCGACTTGAATTAGATGCATCTCTATTCATTTAGATGCATCACAATTAGTTTCGAAAGTGATTCTGAAGTGAAAACGATGTAAAGTAGTACTAGCAACAAATTTGACCCGTAGAGGATGAAAAATACATAGGATTCGTCTAACTTGATGAAATGCATCTAATATATGTATTTGCATCTAATTTTTAGCTAAAAAATATATTAAGATGCATCTAAAAGATTAAGGATGCATTTAATTCAAATTGATGCATCTCTAATGTGTTGTTATAGTTATTTCTCATCCTTCTTATTTTAAGGATTCTTCTCATTTGATCCTTAGTCTTCACCGACAACCCAACTTAAACATAACATTTATGTTTTTCTTTTTTTCAACTTTCTTTTATCATACTTTTAAAATTAGTATCTTCTTATATTAACTATAATAATTAATATAACATATTTGCAATATTAAATACCTAAATTCTTTGAAATTATAGTACATAATTTTATCATCAACTACACAAAATACACATGCAATATCGACACAACCTTATTTCATCCAAACCATACACCGCCGTCACTAAGTGTAGATGATTGTCTATAAAGAAAAAATTATANTTTTTTTTTTTTTTTTTTTTTTTTTTTTTTTAATTTTTTTTTTTTTTTTTTTTTTTTTTTTTTTTTTTTTTTTTTTTTTTTTTTTTTTTTTTTGAATAAAGAAAGAAGATGGGTGTTTGAAAAAATAAAATGGTGAAGTGAAAATTTATAGGGGATTTTTTTTTTTTGAAAATATGGACGTTGTAAAATTGGTTGGGCGAGTTTAATTCTACAACGGGTAAATAATTAACGGCCAACGTTCAAAAAATTTAATGTTGCACACTATACCGAATCGGTATACTTCACCGAATCACATACCGAATCTATGATGCCGACTATATGGCAATGTGATGCCGAATTTTTCCGATTGATGCCGATCAAAAATCCTTCACGTTGCCAGTACCCCAATTATTTGAAAATTCATTTAATTTGTAAACTTTTGTTATTTCGTGTAGTGATTTTTTTTTATTTTATTTTTTTTATATGAAAACAAAAGTCTTTCAAATTTTAATATTTGTGTGTATTATATTTTGTAATTATTCTCTTAATTTGTAAAATGGTTATTTTACACGAACAAAATACAAACAAAAGTCAAAATTTGAATACTTTATGTTTTAAAAGAAAAAAAGGAACAAAATACACGAACAAAATACAAACAAAAGT
Organism: Artemisia annua; assembly: GCA_014162995.1. Taxonomy (NCBI): domain Eukaryota; kingdom Viridiplantae; phylum Streptophyta; class Magnoliopsida; order Asterales; family Asteraceae; genus Artemisia; species Artemisia annua. The sequence goes on along the minus strand of LBNU01004648.1, from coordinate 101,059 downwards.
CAAAATTTGAATACTTTGTGTTTTAAAAGAAAAAAAAGAAAGAAATTACACTAAACAATAAAAATTGACAAATTATATGAATTTCTAAGTCATTAGCCTTTTTAATAACTATAGCCTTTTGAGTTATTGGTTAAGTTGCTAAAACATGAAATAACTGATTTTTACTTTGGAAATAAACTTTTCATTGCCACAAATAACTACCTTTACCCACCAAGTTTTGTATATTTTCAATCCTTAAACATGCTACATTTAACGAAATCCAAAACCCACAAGTAAAAAAAAAAAAAAAAAAGAAAAAAAAAGAAAAAAATTTGTTTTCCTTTCACCAACAACCCAACTTAACCATAACATTTATGTTTTTCTTTTCTTTTAACTTTCTTTTATCACACTTAGTATCTTCTTATATTAACTATAATAATTAATATAACATATTTGCAATATTAAATACCTAAATTCTTTGAAATTATATTACATAATTTTATCATCAACTACACAAAATACACATGCAATATCGACACAACCTTATTTCATCCACCGCGTTGTGATAAGTGTAAGATCTTTGGTCATACTCTTATTGATTGTCCTATAGTTGTTGTGCCCTCTGCTCAGCCTACTAGGCCCGATAATGATGGTTTCAAGACTGTTAACAACAAAAAGAAAGGAAAGCAAGGTGGTCTTACAATCCCGGGTCAAGGAGGGTTTACTAAACCAGTTGTGGGTAAGCAATTTCAGTATCGACCCAAAAAGACTACTCCTGAACCTAAGAAAGTGGATGGCAATAAGAAGAATGCTTCTGATGTGGCTAGTTCGAGTGGTACGAAGATTTCTACATCTAACCAGTTTGATGCTCTTAATATGGATGATACGGATACTTTGGGTATTCCTACTAATGGAACTAATAAGGATGTGGTCTGGTCGTTACAATGGAAGTTAATGATGATGAGATCATACTAAGACAGGTACTCACACAAGAACCTCTTATGAGTGATTTGAAAGAAAGGAGCGGTTGTGGCTCTAAAACTAGTGATTCTCTTACTCCGCCCACCTCTTCTACTAAGAGAGGTAACCCTTTTCTAAGGTGAGAGATCTGTTTCTGATTCTGATGATGAGGTGGTTGCTAACCCATTGATGAGTGCTGCTAATCTAGTCGTGTGCCAAAGAGTTTGAGGATGATATGATGAATATTGACTACGATGAGTAGCGAACCGAGGTTTATGATCTCCTGGGAATTTGGATGCGTTTAATGCCATGTATGGCACCAAACTTCAAGGTCTAAGGAAGTAATTTTTATTTCGTTATTGTCTATGTTATCATTCGATCAATGGTTTGTTGTTTTGTTTAGGAAAATAGGAGTATCTTGTTATGTAACTTTTACCTATGTAACAGGCTGAGATATGGAGTTTCAGCCCATATCCATTGTACTTAAACGTGTTTGGTTAATATATTTACCAGGGTGCAGGATTACTCCCCTTTACCCAAAAAAAAAACCTTATTTCATCCAAACCATTCACCGCCGTCACTAAGGGGGTGTTTGATTTCGGCTTAATTGACTTAATATGAAAAAAACTGAATTAATTAAGTCATATGAAAACTGTTTGTTTGTAACTTAATAGAGAAAGATGACTGAAAATATTAAGTAATAAAACTGAGGCTGTCTGCATTAAGTCATCTATTGATTAACATGACTTAATGAAAAAATTAAACAAACATACCCTAAGTGTAGATGATCGTCTATAAAGAAAAAATTATACTAATTATATATTTATATATAATATACATCCTCATACATCTATATAAATCTGTCTTTAAGTAGTTGAATTCACAGTCATTTTATTGAAATCATTACAATGAATTTTTATGACTATTAAACTTTATTTTGGTATTTTATATTACATCTTTATGAATTTAGTATAATTATATGGTCCCAAGTTTTTATTGACTTTAGTTTAAATTGTTATATGGTCCCAATCTGCAACGAGAGTAATTTAGTTATTTTAAGGTTTCTTAGGGTATCTTGATTTGATGTAAATGATAACATAAATTTAAGGTGACATTTTTTATGTTGATGATATCGTGCCTTAATTTGACATTTTTTTATATAGTTCTAATAGTTTTATGTATGAAACAACATACATACATCATAACATATATTTTTAATATCTAAATATAAGTAGTCTAGCAGCTTTAGCTACATCTATTTAAAAAATAAAGTCTACTAACACCTTATTAGCATTGTTTATTTGTGTTAGCTAAGAGTTTAGTGAACAAAAGATTAATTTACATCCTATGACAACAATATGCAAGCTTTAAGATAATTAAAAGAAAGATTAAGCAAACAACACCTTTTTATACTCAAAAAGTGTTCATTTCTTAACTTAAGATCAGAAATGAACGATGCTTTATCGGTTTGAGTATGTGTGGCGGTGACTTCAACCCCGGTGGTTTAGTGAGGCAAAAGATCAGAAATCATGATTACCAAGAAGAAAAAAAAAAAAAAAAAGTGTCAATGTAAAATTTGGTTAACATTAAAGGTGAAAGTTAATTAAGGTATAGAAGTTTTAGCACAAAAGAAAGTTAAGATAACATTAATTGGTTAGAAATAAAACTTTGAAATGAATAGTAGTAAATCTTTAAAAATTGAAATATAGGTAGATTTCATTTGAACCCTTAAGAACTGGTCAGTGTTCATTTCTTAACTACATTGTGACACGCTTAATTGTTCAAATAAAATTTCGAGTTTGAGTCCGTATGTGGTCTAGTGTAGTTAGTATGTGCTATAAGAGATGTATGCTGCTAGAAGAGTTTGAACACGTATAAGGTCACACGTCGTCATTTGATTAGTACATGCTATAATAGAAATGACTCATAAGCATGTTTGCTTTCAATTCATTCAGCATTGTTTCTAAGGATTTTCAGGCATCTTGCCGGAATTAAAAATCATCGTAGGGGAAGAAATCCACATAAAGTATCATTGTTATAAAACACTCAAACATAGAGCTCAATAAGTAAGCTTGAAACATTTGAGTTCAAGTAAAGTAATTATAAGAGGTATAGTATTATATTTATACTTTGGTTGGTCTTGAGATGCTAAAACAAATCGATAAAACTCTTACAACGTTACATGATCAACCTATGACAACCACAGTGCACGTATCTAAATCCTACCAGCATGGCTAAATCCCCCAAGTCATCTTCATCAGAAGAAGAATGCGACTCTTCCTTCTTTGCTTCTGTCGTATCATGTTTCTCCTTTTCAGCTATCTAAAAACATTGCTCGCATTTAATCATAACAATCTGCCAGCACAACATTACTTGCGTTCAGAATTCTTGCTGCCTTTCATGGCATTATGATTATATATACAAGAAGCCTAAACAACTTCACAAAGAATACGGCAAACATGAATCAGATACAAGAGTTGAAATTAACTTGTGGAATGAAGATGAAGAATCATCAGATGTTGATTACCTCACAGCCCTCCAGTCAGAAAAGTTGGTATCATAAACTGTCCCGTAAGGGGAAGAATCAAGCTGCTGCAGATGCATCGACAATACGGGTGCCCAAGCACAAATTTAAGGAATTAAAGCAAGCTTGAGACGAAAGTTAGGAGACAAAACAATCGAGTTGGGACGATACTGTTAGGATTCAATGTGCAGAATTGATGGGTCTTATGAATGGATCTTTATAATGCGTAATAAGAGGTTTCCTGGCTTATGGCAGAAAGTATGTGTATTTCTATATTACGTTCGATGTATTTAATTATTCAAATAAAATTTTGAGTTCAAACTCATATGAGGTTACGCATCGTCCTCTGATTAATACATGCAATAAGATATGTTTGTAAATTCCTCTAAGTGATAGATGCTTCAGTTATTCAGGAAACGCTAATGAAACGTGTGACTGTAATAACTTTTAAATACACATTGTAATTCTACAAAATTAGCCTTTATATTTATTTTTCAGAAGAAAATATCATTAAAAAATATCTATTCATTCATCACTTACAGGACGGGAATCAGATGGATCAAGTTAGGTGCCACACAATTCAATGTGAAAGATGTTGCAGTAGGACACTCGATCCACAAGTCAGAACTGGCGATTTGTGGTTTTTGACAGTGGAATTATAGTATGGTCAAGATCGTCTGAAAACTGCCCGTATCCAACACCTAAAGAAGAACAAAAAGAGTGACTTAGAATAGGGAGGTGGCATGACCTAAAGTTAGCAAAATGGGCTAAACTGGTCATTTTAGTACGGGGTGGGTTGACCTGAGCACTTTTTTCCCGAACTTTCCAACTCTGTTATAAAAAATTAGCGTGTCAAATAATAATTAACTTTTTTTTGAGTAAAATGATACAAGAGGTTATATGAACTAATATTTTTTGCTTTGGATGACTTCCAACCCGTTTGACCTATTTGACTTTTGCTATTTTTATTTTTACCCATTTGACTCGCTCATAAGTACTTTGGTAAAAATTATCAATTTCATAGGTTGAGAGGTGGAAGTATACCGCTGCATGGTAATATTTTTAGTTCGATTTTCAATCTCTCGGTTGTATGTATTCACATCCACTACAGTGAATCCAGCAGTTACAAATAACTCTGACAGCAAATCTTCTGAGAAGTAGAATGAACACTGCAGAAAATTATTCATAAATAAAATTAGCATAGAGTGAAAAATGTAAACGAATACAGTGAAGACTAAAAGTTAGCAGAATCATTACAGTGCCATCTCCACGGAAGTAGAAGTTATCACTGATAACTCGATTATTGTTCATTAGCATAGCCTGCAATATGGTCATAAAAGTATGGAAAACGCTTTCGTTTATTGCACAATATACACATTTGAGTAACATTGCCATAAGAAGTTTGGAAACTCACTTGAGCATAGTCCCCAATAGCGTAATCCCGTAAAAGAACATAGCCATTAGGCTGCAAAATTCGTATGCTATCCAGACATAAGAAACTCGAAGAAAAAAGATATCCAAAACAGAAATTTGATAGAAAGGCAAATTGCATAAGATAACCAACTTTGTTTAAGCGAGAAAAAGACACGAACTTCCAAAATTGTTGATTATGCCCAATGGTCAGAGTTATAAATTTGACCTTAGTAACCTATTACCTTGATTCAAATTATTTGAAAGTACAATTATTCTGTAAAATGGCAATTGTGTTTTAAGTTTCATAGTTTTACTAGGCAAAACAAGACAGTTACTTTTACCCGATATTAGACCAAAGTCGGTTACCTTTTTATCCATATTGCGTCTACAGATACACAACTTCAACGGAAGTGACCTTTAAAACACGTCCTATGTTTTGTAGCACAATGGGCATCTTCTCGGGTGAAACCGCAGATAGTGTAAAGACCTGCATAATATTATTCGATCTTTATCTACAACTTCTGTATTTTCATAACCCCCCATCAGAACCATGATAGTGTAATGTCAATGCTTACTAATGTAAAAATGTCGACAGAAGCAGGCATAATATGGTCACAAAGATTGTCTTCAGCAATATTGCAAACAAAAACATTCATCTGATCTTCACGGAAAATTTTATGCGACTACATGCATAAAAAATTCAAAATCAGTAATAGATTACAATGACTTATATAGTGATTTCGAAACACATACTTATAAATGTCAATGTGCTTGTATATTGTCTCAAACGGGTTAAAAAGCATGGAAGTTACCCAAACTGAATTCTTAATCAGACAACCTCGACCCATTTTAGTGGAATTTTTGGGCATTTTAATACAAGCAAGTGAGTAGCTATCAAATACACAAAAATCGTGCATTGACCCTTATTTGCAAATAATCAGTTTAGAGTATTAAAAATAAAGGCTTGAGCCGATAAATGGTTAAAAATAAAAGCAAGACCACCTTGTTTTGATGACGTTCGTAGAAGTTGTCCCAATGCTTCCTTGACTCCATGACGTATTGTGTGACCTTATCACCACCACCATCAAACCCTAACTTAACGACGCTCAAATGGCGTCGTTTACTTATAGCTACTACAATGGAAGGTAGAAATGACGGAGATATAGAAATGGCGGGAAAATAACTATATCTGTATTTAACGGTCACTTGTTATTTCAGTTTAACGGTCATCTAACACCTTAAAACACAAGCCCAATAAGTCAATAACCCCTTATTCAACTAGATCCACCAAATATCTTTGTTATCCCAACCCTAAAAACAGCCCAAATATTTTGCACTATAAAGCCCATCAGCCAACTTTCATAAAACCCTAGCCACTTCATACACACTTACTTGCATTAAAATGCCCAAAAATAAGAAAGGAAGAGAAGTTGACACTGCTTTTTATAAGGTTAGGGGATTTTTGGTCATTAAACTATAAAAAAGATTCTTTCCTTCACAATCTGCCCAACATTTGGCCAGTTTCTTTCTTTTCTCTTCTTAAGAAAGGAAGAGAAGTTGACACTGCTTTTTATAAGGTTAGGGGATTTTTGGTCATTAAACTATAAAAAAGAACACACCAAAATTTTTGATTCTTCCCGTTTCTTTTCTTTTCTTTTCATAAAAGATCTAGAGAACATAGTGTAAAAAACAAAAACACAAAACACGTATATTTTGGTGGCTTTCCAATTCTTCTCATCTTCCATTATATTTTTCCACTAAATAATAAAATCATGTCTGAACCATTTATCAGGGAAATTCCTAGAATTCCTTTGGAAGACATAAAACAAGCAACCAACAATTTTGCTCAAGAAAATATCATTGAAAAGGATGATTTTTATACTTGGACGGTGTACAAAGGAGAACTTTCTGGGAAGAAGTTAGCATTTGTAACAATTCCTGGACCATCTGTCAACGGATTTGCTTTACGTGCGCTTAGTAAGGTGACAAAACATCAAAATTTTGTTTCATTAATTGGCTTTTGTGGCCAGCATTATATCAATATGATTCTTGTAGTCAAGTATCCAACTCGCGGGGGGCTTGACAAGTATGTGAGCAGTACTGCACATCTCACATGGTTGATGCGACTCAAAATCTGCCTCGATATAGCTTCTGCCTTGCATCATATTCAAAATCATCCTAAAATACGTGATGTGCATATTGAATATATGAGTAGCGCGAGTATTCATTTAGATGAAAATTGGGAGGCAAAGATTCAGTTTATCACACCTAAGACGTTGAGTCGCTATCGCCCTGCTAGCACGAGTATTCATTTAGATGAAAATTGGCAGGCAAATATTAAGTTTATCACACCTAAGAAGTTGATTGGCTATCCTGCTAGTCGTTTGCTCTACATTGATCCTGTATACATGCAAAATGGAACGCAGACAGCAATATACTCTTTCGGGGTGATACTATTCGAACTTCTATGTGCAAGGCCAGCAGCTACATATGATGAAGAGGAAGGTACACAGTTTCTTAGCAAATTGGCGTGCAGCCATTATGAAAAAGGAACTCTGACCGAGATCATAGATCCCCTTCTAAGGGTACAAATGAACAGAGATTCCATCACTATTTTTTCAGAAGTTGCATATCGATGCCTAAGCGAGGATTCATCCAAACGCCCAACAATCTCGGTGGTTATAGAACAACTTCAAAAAGTCCTCAAACTTCAACAAGGTTTTGAAATTTCAGAACTTCAACAAGTAAGTCACTCCCGGTTTCTAAATGTCATTTTCCTTTTCTCTTTAATTAAAATTAGTCCCAACTTTTGTCCAAGTAACAAATATTTTTTCTTTTGAAAGTAGTTGTGACTTGTGACCATGGTTGGTTTTGTTTAAAATCTAACCCATATCAAATAGAAAATTTCCGTTTTAAACGGGTTTGCCGGTTTGGGTTTCAGTTTTAATTTTGATTTGTTGGACTTTTTTTGGTTTTAATTGGTGTTAGTTGCGTTTTGGGGTTTTGTTGTTTTTACTTTGGTTGTTGGTTGTTGATGTTAACAAGTGAAGAACACGAGAGGGTATTTGGATCGTTAGTTTGTTGGGAAAACTCCCGGACTAAATGTTATTTTTATTACCTAGATGCCTTTATTTTTTTAGTGAAGTGATTTATGTTTAGGAATAAGTTTGGTAATAGTTTTCTTACTTTGTTTAGTAGTTTTGGAAATTAAGATAACTTTCTCTCCAATTTAATTTTCCCATTATAAATGTAGTGCTTACGGTTTTGTAATTTTTAACTTTTGATTATTGATAAACTTGGTGTTTTTAAAATTTTAGTATCTTGTTAGGGTTTTATTCCTTTGAGGTTATCCTCATCCCTTCAATTAGGGTTACCTTTGGATTAACGTTTATCAAAATTCGCTTCCGCTCCCTACGTTAGTTGGCATCAGAGTTTTTAGTAACGGATGGTTTAGAAGTTATCAAAACCCATAATGTTGGTGGGGTATGGTCTGGAGAGTACATGGATCATGGTTTAACCAAATTCACGAAAGAATTTGACAGGATTTTCACTATGCTTAAAGAGCAACGTTTTGTAATCGTAGGTGAGGCATCGATCCACGAGAATCACAAGGGTATAAATTATGGAGGTTCACGAATTTGTCCAAGCATTGGCAGATCTTTTGACAATCGTAGACCGCAACCATTCCCCATTCACCAATATGCGGGTTGAAGAATGAGAGGAAAGACCAACGATGGAGGTTCATCTACCAACAATCAAATTATTCCATTCAAAAATTTTTGTCAATAAATCGTTATGTTCTTTGATCATTGATAATTATGGTGTTAAGAAAAATCATGGCGTTGCAAAGTTCAAGGTGATTATTGTAGGGTATTAGAGGACATCCGCATGGTATACAAAACTTGCACAACGAAAATAAACAAGTAAAGACAATGCAGACCACAACCCTAGTATCAAGATTTCATAATCATAGATGTAACATAAACCTAATTAACACATAACCCGAGTGTGTATAAAATTGCTTACTTGTTCTTGCTATCCTTGAATTACAAGTAATCTTCTAGCTGCATGAAATCACCATCTTGATATGCCTTCATAAGATCTATTAGGGTTTAATGGGGAGAATCACGTGTGTTGTTGTGTCATCAGTACTGCAAAGGTTGAATTAGGGCTAGATCCTATGAAACGTTGGAGTATACGGGATCGACTGGGAATTTGATTAGTAGATTAATGGTTTAGGGAACCCTTAGATCGACCAAATATAGAGAGGAGGAGGGGGAGGATTTGGTTAGGGTTAGGAGAAAGTGAAAGGGATTATAGTTTAGGTTGTCTTCTATTTATTGGGCTTCTAAGACATTCCTAATATAACTAGAATTCCTAGTAATTATCCCTAAGTACGTAAGTTTGATAACATGTCAAACTTACCCCTTCCCCTCCCAGGCTGAAACTCGCAACCCCCTTAGGGTTTTTGGTTTTGCCTTTTATGTACATAATATATATATCCAGGATAAATAGATACGCATTGGATAATTACTATTTTACCCCTCTATGAGAATATTTCATATTCCCATTTCCTTATCATTTTCATTTCATTTTGTATCTCTTTCCTTATTTCAACTTGCCTGTTTTCTTTAGTGTGCACCGGTGTGACCCATCGATATTTCTATGAGTACTAGCTATGGAAGTCGTTGTTCTTATGCACATAAATCCTTCATTTATGATTTAAAGCGTAGTCTCTACTTTTTCTTTGGGTTTTAAAGGTGAAGAACGTGTTGAGTATATTTTTAACAACTGAGATTTTAGTGAGATTCAAGTAAAGAAGACCAACACAGTTAGAGATGAAGAATATTAATTTTTTTTGATTGTTCGTCAAAAAAGACTATCTACCGCAAGAGTTCAAAGATAAAAATTGTTTTAAAAAAGAAGATTATATGGGGAGGAAAACTCAAAGATTCGGTTCATGTGTAGACTAGAATGTGGAAAATGAGTGAAGATTAAAGACGTTAGTCAAAAGTTGAGTGTCTACCCTACGAGCATCACAATTACACATGAGAACTCAACCCCTTTGAGTTCTTTAAGTGAGGGGGAATGATATGGACAAGAAAGTTAAGAACACAAAAAGGTATTTAGATCGCTGTTTTGTATGAGGGAAAACATGCGTTTGACATCTACTGTAAGAACATAGATGCCAACAACTCCATGACTAGATGTGTTATTTTTATTGGCATGTATGTTTTACCTTGATGCCTTTATTTATTTAGTATCGTGATTTATGTTTAGGAATAAGTTTAGCAATAGTTTTCTTACTTTGTTTAGGAGTCTTGGGAAGAAAACCAAATTTGTTCTCAAATTATATTTTCCTTTATAAATATAAGGCTTGGGGTTTTATAATTTTTAGATTTGTGGTTTGCGTTGACTTTCACCTTTAGTCCCCAACTCCGAAACCCTTAACACTCACAGTACTTTGACCCAACAGACGTTAAGTTTGACCGTTAAAGTACCTCATGTGATTTGCACATGAGGCTATTATTGTTATTTCTTCCTCTCTTTCATTATTTTATTACATAACTACTCTTTGTTTCTTTTTTACTAATGTGTTCAAGACGGATAGAGATTCTCTCATGTTCATTTCAACATGATAAATCATGTTAGCCAATAACAAGTAACTTTTGCAAGAAATGGTCCCACATCAAGTAAAATATGAAGGCCCACTTTTGTAACTCTACTCACAATATTTATCAACATGACATATCATGTTCAAATGAATATGAGAGGATCTCTATCCGTTCAAGACCAAACATTGGTAAATCTATACCACTCTGTCTTCTTAAACATTTACCTCACCTCTTTCTTATCTCATTCTTTGTCTCTATTAGCAACAAACACAAACACAAATCACAAACATCGAACCACTTTATATCAATCCCAAACCAAATGAATCAAGAACCTATGTTCTTTGTTTCTTTACAATACAAACACACACCTTCATCTGGGATTAATGATTGTGGATGTATGGCGAGGGTGATGGTGGTAAAAAGATATGTGGCCATCATTAAATTAGTTCAAACAAGAATCCACTTGAAACCAATTACCATCTTCTCTTAATCAATCTATAAAACACACATAAATAATGTAACACATAATTCTGGCCACTGAAACACCAAATGACCACGGGAATCGGCCGTTGCCCTCGAGTCAGCACCACCGGCCATCATCAATTAATTTGTGTGTATGTGGGTGATGATGATAATGGTGGATTGGTGGCTATGAGGTTTTCGTATATCCATGAGTTTTCATTTAATTGATTTACTTATTTATGGGTCTTTGTTATGTTCTTATTTTTAATTTAGTTAGCTGTTGATGGTATGTTTGGCAAAATGGGCTGGGGCTGGGGTTTATATTATAAGCCGAAACTATAATTTTTGTTTTCATAAACTTATTTGGCAAATTAGTTTAAGTTGGAGCTTATTATTGTAAAATTACTAAAAATGATATATAATTAAATTAACATATATATATATATATATATATATATATATATATATATATATATATATATATATATATATATATATATATATATATATATATATATATATATATATATATATATATATATATATGTGTGTGTGTGTGTGTGTGTGTGTGTGTGTGTATATATATGTATATATATATATATATATATATATATATATATATATATATATATATATATATATATATTAGATATTTTTGTGGGTAATTAAGTAATTTGGTACTAACGAAGCTTATTTTTGAGGCTTATAAAAATTTTAGCTTCATTTTTGGGACTGAGGCTTATTTTTGGGCTGGGGCTTATAATTTCAAAATCCCTCTATAAGCCTTTAAGCTAAACGAGGCTTATTTTTTAGCCAAACGAGGCTTATGTTTAAAATTTAAGCCCCATAAGCCCGTACACCAACACACCAATTGGTGGTGGAATAAGTGGGTAAGAAGATGATGGTTTTTGTTCACTATGTCCATAAGTTTTTTTTATTTATTTCTTTAATTTTTATTTTATTTTATTTTATATTTTCATAAGATGATGTTAAGTGATTTAAATTAAACCGACCCGAACCGAATCGAAACCGACAAAAACCGAAATAAATATACAAAACTAAAACCGAACCAAATAAGGTCAGTTCGGTCCGATTTCGGTTGGTTCGGGTCCGTTTTCGGGTAGATTTACTCAGCCCTAGATTTAATGGTGGTTTTGGATTGTCGTGAGAATGTGGATCCTATTTGTATGTTGATTATATTAGATTAAATCATCAAAACTTAAAAATGATACAAGAATTCAATGAAAGATACATGGACATGCCCATGATCTCAATAGCAGAAAGTAGATAGAAAACACACTAAGAAACATTCTCAAAAAACAGACTAAGAAACATTCTCATAACCAAATTCTTCACATTATTCACCCATAACAACTACATTTCCCATAACAATAATGTAATTTAAAGCCATTCCAGTGAAGAACAACTTTAAACACATCATTAATACACCTCATTGTTATGTAAGCTTTCTAACATGGACTACATTTCCATCATGAAGGCAGCCATAAAGAATCTACTGTAGCATCATCCTCACGTACAGTATATCCATATGACTATCATCCATGAAATGCCTCATCACATGCAGATAGCTTGTTACCTTTGATGAAAAACTACATTTCCCCTTATAAAGACCTACTTAGGACCACCTTGCAGTTTACATCCTCATAAAATGATCTAAGTAACCATCTATAAGAGCCATCATCCACAATATCAAAGACCCAACCATCTCTATAACTCCAAAACAATTAGTTGTTAGTTTGTTATACTATCTTTGTTTAAACTTTAAAGTTTTTAATACCTACTCATGAAAGCTTGTACAAATAAAAATTTGTCAGTTCATGTCCTATGGGTTGTTGGTCTACCGATAGCAGTGATGTTACCGGAAATTGTAGGTTTTTCCGGTAGAGGTTGGTTAACTGTTGAGGGTGGTGGTGGATAGATAAAGATTAATGAAGAAAGAAGCTTGTGGAAAAAAGAAAAAAGAAAGAAAAAGAATAAAAGGACAATAATACCCTCATTTGGAAGGCACGTGGGGACTTTTAACGGTCAAGTCAAATAACTGTCAGTGTTAAGTGTTTCGGAGTTATGGACTATATGGTTAGAAAAAAGTCAAAGACTAAATGTGAAAGCCAACGCAAACCACAGGGACCATCCGTGTAACTTTTAACTTTTGATTATTAATAAATTTCGTGTTTCTAAGAGTTATCTCTTGTTAGGATTTTATTCCATGAAACTTTATCTTTTATTTTTATATAAATTTAATTAGTGGAAACATAGTAAACCTAAACAATTCTACTTACTATCTTTTTGTGATAGGCAATTACTTTGGAACATCTTAGAAGGGTAAGATTGACACTAATATTGAGATAGAGGACTATATTGAAATAGTTCCATATAGTTGAGATCAATATAGATATTATATTTGCCATCCAATGAACCAATTTTACCATCTATTTTTCATCAAAATTAATAAAAAACTATTTTTCACTTTTTTTAAAAACAAACATATCTTGCAAACGGTAAATCTTCAAACTACAAAAAATACACCATCGCGACGAGAATTAAATTATCTTTCTATAGATATGCACTTCCATATACTTTGACGAGGTTTTTTTTTTTTTTTTTTTTTTTTTTTTTTTTTTTTTTTTTTTCAAAATTTCCAACAAGAAAAATCACATATGATTTGTAAAAATCTCAAGTGATTCATTTCAAAAATCACATGTGATTTTTCCGAATCACATGTGATTTTTATAGGAGGAAATTTAAAAAAAAAAATTAGTTAAAAGTATATAGAAGTGCATATCTATAAAAAGATAATTTAATTCTCGTCGCGATGGTATGATTTTTTTCGCGTAACATTAACGGTTTGCGAGATATTTAATTTTTTAGAAAAGGGTGAAAGTTTATTTTTTTTATTTTGATCAAAAAATGAATGTCTATGGAAGTCTGAGCGAGTTTATAGATCCCCTTCTAAGGTTACAGATGAACACAGATTCCGTCACCATTTTTTCAGAACTTGCATATCAATGCCTGAACAAGGATCCATCCTTACGCCCAACAATCCCGGTGGTTATAGAACAACTTCAAAAAGTCCTAAAACTTCAACAAGGTTTTGAAATTTCGGAACTTCAACAAGTAAGTCACTCCCGGTTTCTAAATTTTGGTTTTCCTTTTCTCTTAAAGTAGAATTTATATAATTAAAACTAGGCCCAACTCTTGCCAAGTACAAATGTTTTTTCTTTTGAAAGTAGTTGTGACCATGGGTCGGTTTTGCACAAAATCTAACCCATACCAAATAGAAAATATCCGTTTTAAACGGGTTTGGGGTTTCAGTTTTAATTTTGACTTGTTGGACTTTTTTGGTTATAATTGGTGTTAGTTGCGTTTTGGGGTTTTGTTGTTTTTTACTTCGGTTGTTAGTTGTTTATGCGAACAAGCGAAAAACAAGAGAGGGTATTTGGATCGTTATTTAGTCACACATTAGGAAAAAAAAAAGATAGCTACATACAATAGTAAAAAGTGTCAAGTTTGATGCATTTATAAGTAATTTGCCCTACTTTTTTTTTTAGTGTCGTGATTTATGTTTATGGAGTTTGGTAATAGTTTTCTTATTTGGTTTAGTAGTTTCGGAAATTAAGATAACTTTCTTCCCAACATTTTTCCCTATAAATGTAGTGCTTACGGTTTTGTAATCTTTAACTGTACCTTTATCCTCTTTTATTTTTGGGAAAATTCTTTTAAAACGTACCATACTTGTCCAAAAACTCACTTTTGAGTAGCGAACTTTTTTTTTTCCTTATTGGGTTACTAAACTTTCATTTTTTGGCCTCTTTTACGCACTTTGGGACGTTTTTGCCCCTCAAATTTTTGGAAATCCGGGGGCAAAAATGTCATAAAAACGTCCCAAAGTGCGTAAAAGAGGCCAAAAATGAAAGTTTAGTAACCCAATAAGGAAAAAAAAAGTTCGCTACTCAAAAGTGATTTTTTGAACAAGTATGGTACGTTTTGAAAGAAATTTCCCTTTATTTTTATATGATCTTATTTTTTTATTGACTTTCATTGCTATCTGCAGGTAGAAAACATCCGGCATATGAAAATTCCATTGGGAGAAATACGATCAGCATCACTGGAAGAAATAAGATCAGCAACTCGTGATTTGACCATCCCCGATAAACCTGGTAAAGTGTACAAGGCGGATCTCTCCCACTTTAATGTAGATAAATATGTTGCAGAGAACAAAATCAAGAGAGTGTCTATGGAAGAAATCTTGGAGTACCCAAGAAGAAAAAGCACAGTTGCTATCAAGAGTATAGATGGTGGATATGGTCAACGAACTGAAGAACTACTTCAAACGCTTCTGTACCTTTCACATGAAAACCTTGTCAAACTAGTTGGATTTTGTGATGAAGATGATGGGCGTATTCATGTTGTCTATGAGTATGCCTCAAATGGAAGCCTCCATGAATATATTTATAGGCAACGTATCATTAATCAGAGCCTTAATAATACCAAGAGAAATATTTTTCCATGGATAATGCGTTTGCAGTTCTGTCTTGATGCTGCCCATGGGCTCGACTTTCTCCATAATGGTAATGGAAAGAATGACACGATAATACATGGTAATATAAAGAGCTCCAACATTCTTATAAGCAGAGAAGGAGTAGGCATGATTGGTGACTTTGGATTGTCAACAATTCAGAATAGGCATAGGTTGACGAAGGAGTATGATGTCTTTTCGTTTGGCCTTGTTTTATATGAGGTAATGAGTAAAGATCAGTTGACAGATTTTGAGCTATCCAAAGATGATCAAGAATTGCTGCCTGACCAAGTCAAACTCGGCTTTAATTCAAGAAAATTAAACGACATTATCGACCCAATGTTACAAAAAGAATTTGAGAAAGGCCGTGCTTCCATTAGCACGCGGGAGGATTCCATATATATTTTTGCAACACTTGCATATCGATGCTTTGCAGAAGTAGAGAATCGTCCGACAATGGCTGAAATCGTGGAAGAACTGAAGAAAGCATACAAATATCACGTAAGTCTCTAAATTTATAAAAATATTCATGTCCCTAAATAGTTAATTAAGTAAATGAGTAAATATGTATCCGTGATTCTGTTTTCATGACATTTTGATACATTCAGACGAAGCTTACGATGAATATATCCAAGCGTTGAGGCGGATAGATCAGTTAGAATGTATTTCTTTTGTAAATCTCGTTTGTTGTAGCGGCTTTCAATACGTATCTGAACTTTGAACTTAAAAGCATGAATTTAGATTATATAAATACACTTTTGATCTGATGTATATAACTTAAAAACATAAAGGTTATTTTATTTTATTTTATATTTTTTTTGGGTTACCTGGGATTTTGACTCGACATTGCGAGCCGACTAATCGCAGGGTGACTACTGACTACCCTTTTGGATAGCCCGGAGTCAGCGCAGGTGAACCTCCGTGGCCACAAGGGGATTAATTTTCTCCCCGTTGGATTCGAACCCTTGACCTCCTCTTTGGAAGACTGGTATTCTTACCGCTGGGTCACCCCTTGTGGTTTATATACGTAATGGTTTGTTTTACCTTTTCCCAAATCTTTAAGTATATGATCCTCAATTGCAACTTTAGGCAAACTTAAAAAGTAGACAAAAGGATTTGAATCCCTGCCATCTTAGTATGTGCTCCTCAATTGCAACTTAATGCATAGGTATTTTTCGGAAACCACAAAGTATGTGATGTAGTACTTACATCAACCACGCCAGCAATTCATTTATGTGTCTTAAAAAATCTAGAGAATTATATGAAACTAGATGGTAAGAATAATATGTACTAATACTAATGTCTTTTTATTTCTGGATGGCTGCGTCTATCTATCAGGTTGAAAGTTTAGAACAAAGGCAAGAAGATGAAGACAACTCAAAGGTAATTAATGACTCTTAATACTTACGTAAGAATCATATCACTGCACTTTCTTTGAGTTTTGTTTATCTTTGACGTTCTAGAAATTTTGAAATTTGTTGGTGAAAATTGAAAATGAGACCTTAAAGTTAAAGCTAAATGAAAATTGTTGTCTATAAGGTGGTAGTGGAGCCAAAATAGGTGTGGGGCGTGTGATGCTAGCTTAATGAGGTGGCTGTGGTCTTTTTACTAAAAAAAAAAAATGATATTTCTTCCTATTATTGGTGCCTACTTATCTTCCTATTGACATTTAATGATGCAGCGGCGGACCATTTTCAAGTATAATTATGAAAATGAACCAATATCCTAAACACAATTATGAAAATATATCAGGTTCAAGAATTCTCATTTTTTATTGACATTTAATGATGCAGATGGAGAATTTGAAACACTTGAAAATTCCATTCAAAGAGATATACTCAGCCACCCGTGGTTTTGATGATATGATCGGATCAGGTGGATTTGGAGGTGTCTACAGAGCAGAACTATTCCATGTAAATGTAAGAAAGTATGTCGGAAAGAAAGAATCTCTTGTTGAACTCTATGGCTACCCAAGAAGAAAAGGCAAAGTTGCTCTTAAGCGGAGAGAAATTATGTCTTATCAAGGAAGCGAACAATTCTGGAAAGAAATCGACGTGCTTTCTGGATTAAATCATCAAAATATAATATCTCTTGTTGGGTTTTGTTATGAATATGGTGAAATGATAATTATTTATGATTATGCTTCCAATGGAAGCTATGACAAGTACTTCCGAAACAAGCAAAACCACAATCAAAACCTTAAATGGGAACAATGTCTACAAATTTGTATTGACGCGGCCCAAGGTCTCAATTATCTTCACAACCATCACATAATACACCGTGATGTGAAGAGCGGCAACATTCTGTTGGGTGGCAGTTTGGAAGGCATAATAGGTGACGTTGGCTTGTCTATCACTATTAACAGTGCAGATTCTCAGCTTATAGTTAATCCAGTAGGCACCCCTGGTTATGTTGATCCAAAATATTACACCAGAGGTATATTGACTAAACAGTCTGATATGTATTCTTTTGGTGTGGTGTTACTGGAAGTGTTGTGTGGGGAATTTGTGAAACCTCCGGCCAAAGATAAACTCCGAGCTATTCTAGTTGAGAAGGCGGAACAACATTTAACAAGCAACCAACCCTACCAGATTATTGGTGACTATTTAAGAAAAGATCTTAAGAATGACAAATTCTTGGAATCAGTCAAAACTTTTGCTGCGATAACTCACGAATGCTTGCATAGTACTGAAACTCATCACCTCACAATGGCTGACATCCTGAAAGAGCTAAAGAAAGCATTGACTGTTCATGTAAGTCATTAATACTTTTATGACTGTTTGGGAGTCTCTCATGCTTGATGTTATGTTTTCACCTAACCTATTTGATATTATGTCGTTATTTAATTCATGGATTGTTCATAGATCAGAATAATTAATGCTTTCTAAGGTATTTTGTTAATAATCTCACAGGTAATAGGGTCCGAAACTATTTCGCTTGAGGAGATAAAGTCTGCCACAAACCACTTCAGCAAGGAACATGTTATTGGGAGTGGAGCATCAGGCAAGATATACAAAGGAGAACTCTCATTTTCTAAGAAATATATACCTGTAGCTGTGAAGCGGCTTGATAGGGCGCGTTCTTATGAAGAAGGTGCATTCTTAAAAGAGGTTGTAAAGCTTTCTCTTTATGTCCATGAGAACATCATTACCCTTCGAGGTTTTTGTGAAGAAGATGACGAAAAGATCATTATTATGGATCATGCAAGTAACGAGAGTCTAGACAGGCACCTAGATAAGTCTATTCTTACATGGGGGATCCGACTCAAGATATCTATAGGGGCTGCAAAAGGGCTAAATCACATTCATTCTTTTGAAGAAGACCAGAATACAGTTCATGGTGACATAAAGAGCAACCACATTTTACTAGATCATGACTGGAAAGCTAGTATTTGTGATTTTATCGTATCTAAAAGCCATGGAACATTAGGCTATGCCGATCCACAATACTCTTCAAGTGGTGCGACTAAAGAAGCAGATGTTTATTCGTTTGGCGTGGTTTTGTTCGAATTATTATCAGGAAGACTGGCAATTGATAAGGTCGAAAAGTATCCTCACCCCACACTTCGCCGAATTATAGATAAAGGAGATGGAGTCAAAGATGTCTTCCTTGTTTGGATGGCTGCACGCTGCTTTGAGGAGAATCAGCTAGAAGCACTGATCTTTGATGATCTAACAAAACAAACTGATGCAAAGTCCATAGATGTAGTTTCAAAAGTTGCTTACCAATGTTTGCAGAAAGATCAAGAAAAACGTCCAACAATGGGTTTGGTTATACAGGAACTAGAGAAAGCGTACAACATTCATGTAAGTTACAAAAGTAAAAAATAAATTATTGGTTGAAAAAGGAGAAGCACTAAAAATATATATGCACGTATATATATATATATATAT